>JABUQX010021289.1:57500-90000 GCA_015478945.1 Trachelipus rathkii | reverse complement strand
CTGAGTGTGTAGAAGTGTTCCCTTCTCAGAGACCGAGGCAAAACACTAGCCAACACCTCCAGGCTCTCCTTAGGCGAAGAACGGAAAGCCCCCGTCGCAATATGGACACCATCGTTTTGGAAGGGGTCTTTGAGGCCTAAGTAAGAACGAGAAGTCTGGCCATATATGACATCCGTAGACCAACATTGATCCCACCAAGGCGATATATAGCTATAAAGCCTGAACTGAATCCTTCTACCAGCACCCCCAGGTGGTAGAAGTGATGTGACGAAGATCCAGTGGTCGTTGGCAGCTGGTTTTCATTTGCTGGATATGTGGAAGATAGGACAATCGCAGATCAAAAATCATGCCCAAAAACCTAACCTTCGGTTCGAATGTAACTGGGGAGGGTCTTCCCGGCCACCCCGTTGGTTTATCCGGCGGAAAAGAACAACTTTTTTTTTTTTTTTGCGTGGAGAACAAAAAGCTTTTAGCATCGCATTAAGTGGACAGTTTATCAATGGTCAGTTGAAGATGGCGCACCATGTATGAAAGCCTGGCTCCAGTGATGTATATTGCCAGGTCATCCACATAAAGGGAGCATCGGACAACACATCATTGAATCCCAGTGCGAAGAGGGTCACACTGGGGACACTACTCTACGGCACCCCCTCTTCCATGAGAGATGTAGAGTTGCACCGTACCTGAAAGGATGTTTTTTATCATGTTCTTGAGAAAAAGGGGGAAGTTGACCAAGCAGGCCCAGGGAATGAAGCTTTTGGAGGACTCCCAATCTCCATGTGGAATCATGTACTTTCTCAAGGTTAAAGACAACCGCCTACTTTGTTGTTTGAAAAAGCTCGCATGTCATGATCTAAACGAAGCCAGTCGAGAGTAGAGCGATGCTTCTTAAATCCAAACTGAGAGAGGGGAAAGCCCGGATTTTTTCCAGAGTCGTGAGAAGGCGGTTGGCAACCATTTTTCCATCAATTTGCATGTGTGACATGTCAGTGCAATAGAGCGATTGCTAGTCTGCAAATTTGGGTATTTTCCCAGTTTGGGAATGGGGACGATGTGCAGCGTTTGTCAAACGGGTAGAAAAATATTCTCCACCCAGATGCGGTTGTACAAGGAGAGAAGAAAAGCAGCAGAAGGATGTAGGCGGTGTATCATCTGGTAAGAGACGCCATCCTTCCCCAACGCTTCATCCTTGCACGCCCCGAGAGCCTCCCAGATTTCCGCCTCCGTAAGAAAGTGGCTATAAGGAGGATCATCGCCAGGGGTAGGTTTCGAAAAGTCCGGAGGACGGATCAACAGGCGATATAAACTGAATGGTCCTTTGTATCTAGACTCATTGGAGCAAATTGCAAAGTGGTACCCCCAATTCGTCTTCAACCGCACTCTGTACGATGACCACGTCCCCAACACGTCCGGGCCGTATTTAAAAACGATTGGGGAACCTTGTAAACGGAAGGAAAATGAGTGGCCGGGTGAGTCGACGGTGGAGACATAAGTACGAAATTATTGTCTCCTGGTCCTTCTGTTAATGCGACGAGATCAATTATTGTCTCCTGGTCCTATTATGTTAAATGTACGACTATATAACTGAAGTGATTCATGTATAGTCACGTACAGTGACTGAGGTCTATAAATTGGTAACCTAAGATTTGATACTGGGATTAGGGTTAAATACTTAGTTTGTGATTAAGAGCGTCTATATAAAAGCTTATTTGTACTCTGATTATTAGACCTGCGTCAACACTATCCTATAAGACTCCATACAATTATGGCGTAAGTAGAACGATTATGTACTGCTGTGAGCCGAGATGAGTGAGTGAATATAATTCATCTCACATCAGTACTTCAAGGACTAAATAACGTCAGGCGTAATGGTAATAATATTGTGATCACATATTTATCCTACGTTAATAAGGCCTATGATACCTAAGAACATAAAGTCCTAATCTGCACAGAGATGGGCATCGTTCTCAACATTGAATATGTGGTTGCCGTATACGCCCGTGTATGATTTACCGTTTGACTAGGCTGCTCGAAAAAATGGGGTAGCGTTATCGTTACATCGTTACATTTTAAATACAGAGGATGTGACACATATATATTATATTAAAAATTTCAATATATAATTAAAGCGTTACCGTTACTCGTTACATGTAGACCGCCGTTACATTAACCGCGTTAATTGTCAGTTTCCAGGCTTAATTAATATTTTACAGTTGTACATGATCATATATATTACTGCTGAAGATTAAATCATTGGATTAACTAACAGTTTTTAAACTTTTATTCAAAAATTGCAATTTACATTACTATCATTGACTAAATAATAGAAATATACAATTTTTAAAATTTTTATCTATTTTAAGTTTCATTATGTAAACTTAGTGCAATAAATGATATACATTTATAGAATTTAGTGATACGATATTATCCATATTTAAATTTTTTTATAATTTATTTTATTAATAAACGTAGAAGATTATCTCAATTGTGCGTCACTTTTAACCCTAGCTAGCCGATCTTTCAAATTGTTTGATATTATTGGTATGCAAAGTATTAAGAGTAGATATTATTAATATTAATAATGATTATTTTATTAATAATAAAAATTGACAGTAATAATGTATTGTAAAGTTAGGTAATTATAATAATAATAACAGGGTTCACACTTTCTGGAAAGTCAGGGGGAAAAAAATTGGTCAAGGAAAGTCAGGGAAACGTTTTAAGATATGCTGAAAGTCAGGGAAATTCCAAAAAAGTCAGGAAAATTTTAAAATTTCAAAACATATGAAGAATGATCCATGGACCAAGTTGCATATTTTTTATATTTTTTTTCCTTACTGTATAATTGTGGAATAAGAGATGTATTTGATAAGTGAATGAAGAGGATGGGCGAGGAATGACATTCCATAAATCTACTTCTATCCTGTTTCTTTCTATTTTTAGTTCACTATTACCTACTATTCTTCCTATTCTGTTCGTAGAGGTTGCTCCAAGTTCATCCTTTTGATTGAAGGTGATTGGTGTATGGATGTGGTTTTTAGACTGTATGACTATGCGTTAATCTGGTTATGACACGTGTTTATATGCGTGTGTTAAGGGAGTGTAGAAACCATTTTTTTTTTCTTTTTTTTAATTTTCTTTAGTTTTTTTTTTTTTTTTTTTTTTTTTGTGTGTGAGTAGGTGTGAATGAAGTGAGTTTGATTTTATAATTAGTTACATCAGAGTAATTTTATTATTTATTTATAAAATTGACTTCAAACAAAAACTATATTTTAAGCCAGTGGTTTGAACGTGCGACACACACACTCGGAGGCTCCAGATTAGTGTTTTTCAGGTGTGATGTGGGGTAAAGGACCTCGATAGTTCCAAGGCATACGTAAAGTATGTAAAAAGCAAACTTTGACTCTATTAACATGGGATGCCAAGCCGAAGTTTTACATTCAAGAGGGAAAAACTCATTTGAATTTAATCAAACTCAGCAGGTCCAACCATCATTGAAAAACTTTTTCGTTTTGTTCTAATAATACAAATATTAGTGAAAATGTGTGCACTGAAAATTATGGCATTCCATCAACTTCTAAATCATACTCAACCGATTGTGAAAATGACCCTGAGTGTTCTATTAATAACCAACCAAAATTAGTTTATCAATCAGTTTCATCTTTTTGCATTAAAGATAATGTTACAAGATCTGAAATACTATAGGCATTAAAGTTGGTGGATGATAAAATGTCTTTTAAACTCGTGATGCGAGAGTGATAGGTGAAACATTGTATGATGAGCCATGTAAATGTGTTCTCAAGATGCACGCTACGAGTTGTATAGGGAGAATTTTTAAAGAGTGCCAGGATATAGATATGTGAGGAGTGCATTGGATGGATTCATGGACCTCATGGAACGTATTTCTAGAAAGGCAAAAGCACAGTACACTGTACCTTTGCAGTGGATATATTATACCTATTCGAATTAAAATTCCAATTTTTTTGGATGGTGATTGCTTTCTAAGAGACTTGATTAGTTTTTTTTTCTCTATAGTACCTGGGAAATCAAAATGTTTATGTGGAATTGTTGGCATAATTATTAAATTAGGAACTGATATTTTCGCATGGAAATTCGACGCGACAGTGGAAGGAGGGTTTTTCTAATAAATTAAGCAATTTTAGTGGAGAAACTGAAAGAACATAGTCTGGATTTCTCAAAGAACAGTGCACAATGCTATAAAATCTCATGAAAGTATTCATAAAGTTCCTATCACTCAAAAAATGTTGACAAATGTAAGAGCTGCCCATAGGAGATATGAAGAACATCTCAAGAGTCAAAACAGAACCTGCATATATATATATATCAATGAGATTAATCGTTGAGAGATACGCACTACAGATCTTACTATTGCAAGAGCAGAAAAGATAGGTTACAAGATTGAGAGCTTGCTCGAACAGAAAAGACGCTTTATAAAATTAAATTCAGAAAATGCCTTGAGAAGAAAAAGTTAACCTACATCTAGAACTTTTGTGATCACAGTGGACGTTATTCACCCAGTCCATTAATGTACGCTTTTAATTTATTTCCTTTTTGTATAAATAAAACTGTTTACTTTTGGATAAAATAAAAAAGGAGTGCGTTGGACGGCTATGCGGAAGGTATAGGCTGATTACTAAAAAAAATAAAATATTTTTTTAAATTCATCCATGATGATGAACAGTTTCTAAAGTAAATTTTCAATAATTTAATGTATGAACTGAGTAAATAGGCTGCAATAATGATTAATAGATATTTTATACGGCAAAAGTAACGAACACGCTGGTCAGGGAAAATTTGTGGATTTGGTCAGGGAAAGTCAGGGAAAGTCAGGGAAATCAAATTCAAAATTTCAGTGTGAACCCTGAAATAATAATAATAATAATAATAATAATAATAATAATAATAATAATAATAATAATAATAATAATAATAATAATAATAATAATCTATTTAAACATAGTTGATCACTTAATAATAAATGATATAATTTTCTGTAACCATATAGACTCATTATAGAGCATAAATAAAATTAAAAGAGAAAGACAAAAAAAATTTTTTATAGTAACTTAATTAATAGCATTAAAAATATGAAGAATTACCTTTAAGAATGACTAGCTTTTCAAACATATTATCAGATAGCTTGGATTCTCTTTGGAGAGTGAATGTGACCTCGCAAAAGCTGAATAACCTTTCTACAGGGGCCAATGAAGGTATTGGAGTAATTTGTAGAACAAAAGAACTTTTTCTTACACCGACAGGGATACCTATTAAGGTGAACTTCAGGGATCTGTCTTTATCCCGTAAGGTATTTTAAGCACTTCCTATTTCGAGTTCATCTTTATTTAATGACGCGGGTGATGTAGATGACAAACTCTCAAATTCAAAAAAGTCATCTGGACTGCTACCTCCAGCCAAATCCATTATTTCGTTAGGCTCTTGAGATGTATTTGCTAATTTTGCTTGAACCTCATTTCTGACAGCCACGATTAGCATTTCCTGATACTTTTTCGTATTTTCCTCGGTATTATATTCGAGGTTTATGGCGAGCCATTTAATTTTGTGGTTAGGATTAGAAATAGATGCCAGAACTGCAGTGTTGGCCGAGCTATGCAAACTAAGAAAACTCGCGAATATATTCTCGAAACCTGAAGCTAATGCTGTAGGAAGAGGATTGAACATGTCTAAGTAGAGACGTATTTAAGCGATAATTTTTTTTTCAATCACTAGCAATGTTGGAAGCAAAGTTCCATATAAACAGCTTTTATCACCCTGTAGCCTATCTAATGCAACAACAATTGGTTGAAATACCTAAATGTACTCTTCAGAAAATTCAATTTCAATTTCAATGTCTTTGAAGCACGGGAGTGGCTGGATAAAAAATGGAAAAGCAAAAGTTGAAAGACTTGGAACTTATTGAAGTCATTAAAGAAGCTAATCCCTTTTTTCCTCAAATTAAAAAACCTGTCTGTTAATTGAAATGGTGCTACGTGTTTAACAATACCATTGAAAGGTCCTTTTTGAGGAATCAATTTTTGAAGGATTAAATTCTGGTTAAAAACACAGTAAAACGATAGACAGGCTTAAATGGACTACGTAGGATGAGTACAATTCCATAGTTTATCTAAGATACAAGTATATGAAAAAAGCCTTGGTTATTGGGTAATCGTGGAATACGCTGAAAATCCAAGGCTTCTAATGCTAGCTTAGATTTAATATTAGTTACCACTCAGGACTCAGTACTCGCCAACCCCCATAAATATTACTTTACTTTCTCAATAGGATTGATTTTTACTCAACACTCGGTGATCACATTTTAATTGGCTTATTACATCGTTGTATGTACTTGTTAGTCAGTTTTATTAATTTGATAACCGAAAATAAACTTTTTTATATTATTATATTTTTATTAGCACTTTATGAAATGGAAAAAATTTGCTGAACAAGATAAACCTAACAGAAAAGGAAGATTGCAAAATAAAACGCCATGAGCAGTAATTGACATCGGGCCGCGAGTTAACTGTGGAGTGATTCAGTGTGAGCAGGGACATAAATCATTCAACCTTTGCTAGCCCCAAAGTCAATCCTTCGGTACAACACATCACACACACACACACACACACACATATATATATATATATATATATATTATATTTTTTGTATATTCGTAGAAATTGTAATATGCATTTTATGTTTAAGATACCATACTCATATATTTAATATATGATATATATTATACGTATATATATATAATCACTCAAAACCCTTGCCCCCCTATTAGGAGCAGGGGCCATAATATATATATATATATAATATATATATATATATATATATTATATATATAGGTCATATATATCATATATATATAATATATATATAATTTTGCATATAGATATATATAATATATATATAGTATATTATAATATTATATATATATATATATATATATAATACTTACATTACAACGCACTCCCAGGAAAGGGTCATGACACCTGTGCGCGGGGCCAGCAACTCTTCTGAATCTCCTCTTTCTTCCAAACTCGATCTTCCCGTCAGCTCCTACAAATTGATCGCCAATCACTGTCTTCTCAATGAGGTCCTCCACAGAGCTTTCCAATCTCCTTTCCCAATAGTCTTCCTCTTGGATCGTTTCCTACCGGTCCTCCAACTTCCAATCTCTTTTTGGCTTACTCTCCCCTTCTTGCATCCTCTCCAGGTGTCCCCACACCACCTCAATCTAGCTGCATCCATCTTAATTCAATATAGCCTTCACTCAAACCTCCTCTCTTATTCTTTCTTTTCTCTGTCTGTCCCTTCTAGTCTTTCCCCCATTATTGCTCTCAAAAACGTACATCTCCCCCGTACTGATTCTTCTATCGCTCTCCTTGTTTGTCGTACTCCCATGTTCCTTTGCTCCATATAGTAAAATCGGTGGTTAACAACACGCTTCCAAAGATCACCCTTTTCACCTACACACTCATTTGTCTATCTTTCAGTATGGGATGCACTGCTCTTACTGCTCCCTCAATTTTATGAGGCTATCCTAACTTGTAATCTCTTGTACATTTCCTTCCTCTCTTCCAAATACTCCACGACGCAAATATTTACATTTTCTCCACCGTCTTTATCTCAGTCCCCTCCCACCTCTATTCTCAACTCTTTTCCTCCTTCTTCTCTACTGACCACCATGTATGATCTCCGTCTTAATGCTGCGTTTTTATAGCCAAGCCGGCCTCTCTCAGCCTATTGGCAAACATATCAATCTAACCTCCCTCAACCTTGTTCTTCCTCTTCGCTCTAGCCATACCTATATGCATAAACAAAATGCACGCATCATATCCAAATCTCGCGATTTTCTTCTCTCACTTTACTTTATAACTACATCCAGATACCGATACAAACAAAATTGGTGACAATACGCTTTCCTTGTTTAAACACCCCTGTTCTCACCTAAAACCAATCCTTATTCTCATATTCTGTGTTTTTACATTACATTTGCTATTCCTGTACAGACTCTCCAGAGCTTACTCTCAACTTTCTACCTAACTGCATATTCTTTTCTCGCAGCACTCTCAAAAAGTCTCTCTCTAGGCACTGAATCGAAAGCTTTCTTGAGATCTATAAAAGCTATATATGCTCGTTTTTTGAATTCCCATACCTTTTCAAACGTAATTCTCAGAGCGAACAAGAGATCCGTCGTGCTTCTGTTTTTTTCTATATCCTGCTGCTCTTCTCACCAGTCTGGGCTCTACTACTATTCTAAACCTTTTCTTCTCTAAAATTCTCTCATAAGTTTTCCGAGCCAGATGGTCTCACCAAGGTCAAATTCCTATCTGTAGTTAATTTACAGTCTCATGTATCTCCTTTTCTCTTACTTATCATTGGCACTAAATTTGACTCTTCGCCCATCCTTCCTGGTATCTATGCGATCACTACTCGGTTCCAACACCTATTAAATAGTTTTAAAAATTTCTTCTTTCATTTTTTCTCCTCCTCTTTTATCAATTCCTAAAGGGTATCCCATCTTCACCCGGGGCCTTACCGTTCCTCATCGCTTTCAGAGCTACCTCTAATTCTTCCATAGTGATCTCCTCCCCCCTCCTCATCTTCCTCTCCCTCCACATCTCCTTCTCCCTCGCTCCTCCCCTGTTTCATGTTCCAGCAATGTAAGCAGTTCACTGAGTACTCCGTCCATTCCTGTTGTGTCTGTTGATTTCACCAAAACATCTCCCTGCTTATACTTGATGTTGCACACTTTCCTCTTTGCATCCTCTTATGTTTTTTTCTTCCAGTCCCAGTGAACTACTTCCGTAACTACCGGGGCGGATTGGATTAATTTTATACGCGCCTCTCTCTTTGCAGCCATACTTCTTTTTTAGCTTCTTCTTTTCAACTCTCTCCGGCAATCATTTTCTTGCCTCCACATACTGAGCCATTGTTTGGTACGGTTCTATTTTCAGCCACCTTCTCATCAATCCGTTTTGTCCTCTTTATTTGCCCTCCTTCACTTCTTCAGCCCACCACTTTGTGTGTCTTTTCCTCGTTCCTCCTATCCATCTTGCCTAGAGTCCTCCCATTTGCTACACCCTTCTTATCGTTTTTGTATCTCCCTCCATCTTTCCTAGCCCTTTCTAATCTGTTCTAAGTCTTCATTTTATTTTTTCTAATATAATCCTTTTCTTGTCAACATTCCTATCAGTGATTCCACTTTATCACATTTCTCTTCTCTTTATTCTGCAGCTTTTCTGCCTTTCACCACCAGGTCCGTCAACAACAATCTATGATCCGCAATCCATGTGTTACTTGCAGGTATTTTACTTTAACTTCCTTATTATACTAACTATCAGACGATATTGATATAGTCTATAATAGATTCTCTGATCGAATTCTCCCTGTGATATTATTCATCTATACCTTGCAGAACATATGTGATCGCCTTCGTTGAAAATAAAAAACATTCATGACACCCTTCTTCAATCCCTTCCTGCAAGACAGAAGATCTAATCAGCATATGCTCCTTCAATATTTCCTTACCTCCTCTCCATGCTTGTCCTACCATTGTTCCACAGCCCGTCTCATTCTCGCTTCCCAACTCGTGCATTGAATCTCCCATCAGGGCAAAGTACAGTCCTCGTTCTTCGTTCTTCCGTCTTCTACATTCTTTACTTCCAGCATTTCCATGAAACTGTCTTTTTTTCCTTCTTCCGGGTAGTCCCTGTTTGCTGCGAATATATAACCTGAAGAAGTCGGTACCTCTTTCCCTTGATTTTAAAAATGCATCTTATAAGTCTTTCGTGTATGACTTCTATAGTCTGTATGAACGAGGACATCTTCGGCCCTATTAAAGCTCTCCAATGCTTTCTCTTCCCTCCTCCTAGCCCTTTAATAGTGATCAATACATCCTCCCTCCATATCCTCTTCCTACGTCTCTTCTCTTCTGCATCTCGCATCTTCTCTGCCGATCTCCCATCACGTCGAATCCTCCTCTCCCATATCATCTCGCTATTCTCCCTCCTCCGGTTTTCCACCATACGTCGCAAAGTATTAACGCGTAGAGGCAACTCTAATCTTAAAAACATTTCAAGTTCGCTGGTCCAAATCGTTTCCGGGGTCCCTGTTTACACCTAAAGGTCTGTCTACTTCCTAGGCTGATCCTTGAATATTATATTATATAAATATAATATATATATATAATATTGTATATATATATATATATATAATATTATTATATATATATATATATATATATATATATATATATATATAATAATATATATACCTATATATATATAGATACATAGTATATATATACTATATATATATATAGGACTATATATACTTTTAAAAAATCTGCGAAAAAACTAAAAGTTCGTTTCCATAAAAAAATAAAAAAAAAGTGTAAACACAGTGGCCGGTTTCCGTGTGGTAGGATGTAGCACGAGTAAACGGAAAAACAGCGATACAATTTTTAAAAAGGGTAGCGTTACCGTTACAGATCGTTACATTTAAAATCGTGTTGAAGCGTTACCGTGTCGGTGTTTACTGCGTTACATTATTGTAAACCGCCCGTTACCAGCTTAACGCCGTTACATGTAACGCGTTACTGCCCACCTCTGATAGTAGGGAGGCTGGATAATATATATAATTATATATTATTAGTGTATATATATATAAATATTGATATATATATATCTATAATTATATATATATTATTATAGTAGGTAGATATATATTATATATAATAGTAGGTATAATATAATCTAATCAACGGAAAAAATTAATATGTAGAAAAGAAGGATGAATAAAGCTAAATATGGGCATTTTTCAAAGACAGTTGATTTGTTAAAATTTTTACCTATAAGAAATAAAAAAAAAACTTTTACGAAGCTTGTTTGATATACATAAAAGAGATTTTACTTTCATACATTAAAAACAAAATTATTTTAATATATAAAAAGGTGAAAAGGGAAGAGAACCTCTTTAGATAGCTGATGTTCTTATCCTCTTTCTGTGTGAAAACCTTACCAAATTCGAAAACTGTCCGTTTTTTGGCAAACCAATGAATGACCCATGCGTGAAAGATGGAACTTTTATTTAGGTTCCTGTTTCTATTCTCTCACTCCGTATTATTATTATCTATTATTATTATTATTATTATTAATTATTATTATTATTGATTATTATTATTATTATTATTATTATTATCTATTATTATTATTATTGTTATTATTATAATTATTATTATTATGTATTATTATTATTATTATGGTTATGAATTATGATTTATTATTTATTAATGTATTATTATGTATTAACTTTTAGTTGCAGGTAATCAATTAATTATTATTATCATTATTATTAATTATTAATTATTATTATATTATAATTAATTATTTATTATTATTATTATTATTATTATTATTATATTTTTATTTTTATTTTTTATTTTTATTTTTTTTTTATTTTTATTTTTATTATTATTATTATTATTATTATTATTATTATTATTATTATTATTATTATTATTATTATTATTATTATTATTATTATTATTATTTTTATTTTTATTTTTATTTTTATTTTTTTATTTTATTTTATTTTTATTTTTATTTTTATTTTTATTTTTATTTTTATTTTATTTTTATTTTTATTTTTATTTTTATTTTTAATTTTTCATTTTCATTTTCATTTTAATTTTTTATTTTTATTTTGATTTTAATTTTCAATTTTTCCAATTGCATTTTTCATATAATTTTTCAATTTTCATTTTCAATTTTCTATTCTTCATTTTTATTTTTATTTTTATTTTATTTTTTATTTTTTAATTTTTATTTTTATTTTTATTTTTATTTTTATTAATTATTATTATTATTATTATTAGTATTTAATATTATTGTTAGTATTATTATTCATAATATTTTTTTAATTATTATTAATAGATTACATTTTGCTATTATTTTTTTTTTTTAGCAAAAAATTAAAATTATAAAAACTTCAAAAAAATTCGATGAACTGATTATTTTTCCTTTCGAAGTTAGAATATTCTAGCTTTACCGGTATTGCATTTTGTTAGTAAATTTTAATTTTAATTAATGTGGTTTCTCTTATTTTCCTACCATCATTAGATATGGAGGATAAAGCTACAAATAACACCAACAGCTACTAAATGATCTTAGTTTGAACGCTTACCTGCCTCTCTTTTGAGAATATGTGTTCTTCAAGTCTTTGATATATATATAGTTCCTCTCGTTCAAGAGTGTAATGGTCCTCTTCCTTTGACTTTGTCCTATTGATGATTAAAGGCTCTCTTTTTGGTTTAAGTCATTGTTTTTTTTTTACAAAAATAATAGGTAAATACTTAATTAGTAAAGTTATTGATGTCATAAATGTTTAAATCTTGTGGCAAACTATGAATTTGATTTTAGTATTTTTATTATCTAAATATATATGCCATTTTGCAGAAACCGGAAAAATAGTCCTGGCTCCTAAAATAGGTTTTTTAAAGTCTGAACCTTGCAATTCCTTTTTACACCTTCGTTTTTGGGTGTGGGTGCCTAGATCATCAAAATCAAAAAACAATGGATCTCTGACGTCATGGCAAATTCCCAGTTTCTATTAGGGTGCATTTTAGCTAAAATTGTTTTAATTTTTACATTTTTGAATTGTAAAATTTTAAATTTAAATTTTTTAAATTTTAAATTCATCAATTTATTATTTCAATCTAGTTCTTGGATATAAAATGAAATTTCCTAATTTTTATATATGGCCACTTAAGTCTCAAACGGGAAAATAATATACATAAAAAAAATAAAATAAGAAAATGGATGAAAAAGAATAAATAATATATAATTGTATAGGTAACATAATACTTATATATGACACATTATACATATAGTATTATTCTAAACACTGGAAGGGCTTCAAATTAAATTCTATAGAAGAATTTAATTTTGATGATAAAATTGTGTAAACTAATTGAAAACAGAATTTTTTACGTTTTCATTACCAAAATTACATAAGACACCAGGCATTTGATTTTTATTTGAAGACATTAAAGTTGCCTCTTTTATATGAGCCTTTTTATATCAGCTCTCTACAACCGAAACTTGACAAGCAGCTTTTCTTTTAACTTTATTGTCTATTAACTATTAATTATTAATTAATATCATTATTAGTGGTGGAAACTGTTTCTGACATGTTTTCATCACATTTTTTATTATTTTTTATTATAGTTCGTATATCCAAATATGTTGTCCCGAGGTTAAGGTGTTTTCTTGGTTAGTTTTTTTATTAATTTTTACAGACAACCAGTTTCTTCCTAATTATTATTTTCTAGTTTCTTTGTACTTTTTTCCCATAGCTGTAAGAAGTATGGCGTTTGCCAAAACTTCTTTTCTTTAATGGCAACAATATCTCTTCAAATCCACCACCTTTTTACTTTTATTTTTTGTCTTGCTAATTAGTGGCAGATATGTAAAATTTGAGTTAAAAAATTCACAATAGTACAGGAATTTAACTCAAATTAGGTTTAACCTTGTCGGTATTCTTTTGAAAAGTCAACACTATGAATGACTCTGGTCAGGGTTCACAAGGAAAACCAATCAGGATCATTGAATGATCTGGCACCTATCATGATACAAATGCGAAATGAACAACCATGGAGTGGAACCTCATTCCTTTCAGCAATATTCTCTGGAATCAATTGCAAATAGGGATACTTTGGATCCACCTCAGGGTTTCTTAATATTGACTTAAATGCTACTGGTCTTTCTTTTATTTATAAGCATATTTGCTTCTTTCACTAATAAAGAAAACTCATCATGCTCTAATATATTTTTGCCTATACAACAATATATAATATTTTTTACTTGTTAGACTAAAGATTCAACCAAGCCTCCTAGAAAACTAGCTTTACCAGGGTAGGGGGAAAACTCTAAAACTTTTATGTTATGGAGTGTTAAATAATTTTTAACATCTACATCATAAAGAAAGTTTTTAGTAATTTGTACTGAGCTTACTATGGCTACTAGCACTTCCCTTGGTCCACAGTGACTATTAGTTGTGGAAAATCCAAATCAACAACACATGAAATTCAGAAAGCAGAAATAAAAGATTTATTTTCTACATTTTTACAGAGAATAAGGTTTAGAGCTCTGGTATATCTGCAAGTTATAACTAACATGAAAACCTTCTCTACTACATTTTTTATTTTTATATTAAAGGGTCCAATGTGGTCAAGAAATATTTCTCTAAAACGGGATTTGAGATGGATTTATCCTATAATCTTTGTAATAGTTTTGATTAATTTTAATGGTTCTACCATACATTAATTTGCATTTTTATGCAGTTTTTAATATTTTTCTTAACTACTGAGTATGCTGTGGGAATGTAAAACTCCTTTCTCAGTATATCCAAGAGTTTATATATACCAGCATGTTTCATTTTTACACGTAGGTCTTTTATTATTATATCAGTTAATATATGATTTTTGTGCAACAAAATTTGATTTCTTCGATTAAAATCGGCATTTAAGTTTGCAAATTTACTTTTACTCTAATAACATCTTTTTTATCAAGAAAATTATTAAGTTGTGCGACCAAATTAGTTTCTTTGCTCTTTTTTTTGTTTTTTTTTTAAATTTGATATGCTTCTAAAAACCTTTTTTGCTGATACTGCCTAACAATGACATTACAGCTTTCTTGATATATACATACTGCATTTAGATCACAATTAGGAAACAAAGTGGGGTTTTTCTCATGTACTTTAAGCTTCAAATTATGAACAAATTTTTTTACATAATGAGAAACCTTGCACAGCTATCTATCTAATTTAAATATCTAATCTAAATAATTTAAATAAACCTATCTAATTTAAATAAGGGCACAAAAGAAAAAGTTTGTAGAATATAAATATTAAAATCTATATTATCATATAATGGATTTCGGACAGTGACTTTTAACCGTTCATTATTATTATTTAATATAGGCCCATTTAAAAAAATTGAATTTTTAATAAAACTTTGTATGAAACACTGCGTGTTACAAAATCACTAGGATTCTGAAATCCTTCACAATGGTGAAAGATTATTGAGTGTTTCTCACATGCAGTTTGAATAAAATTTAACTGATTATTAATAATTATCATCCAATTCAGAGTTACCATGGAATCAGTGTATAAATGTAATTCATTTATTTTTAAAAGAGTAAAGGTATTATTTAAATTCTTAAGCATTTCAATTAAAGACTGGACACCAAATTTTACAGTAAATAGCTCCAAAACTGGAATAGACATATTATTATTTTCATTTGAAATTGTTTTATGGTGAATATCCTCACCCACCTAATAGGCATGACAAGCTCCTCCCGCTCACACTCGGACTTGGGGCCAAACAGTATATGGATTTTCTCTATTCTGTACAACTTGACCCCTGAACTTAAGTATTATTCACCTTGTGCGGTACCCTGTTTGGCCCCAGGTTCGAGTGTGAGCGGGAAGAGCTTGATATGTCCTACTAGGTGGGTGAGGATATTCACCATAGGAAGTATTGCTGAGTTTGTGTTATCTCTTGAAGGCTATCGCTGGCTGTCGATGTCAACACTACAGCGTTCATCTGCTAGGTCCAGGTCGTATTCCCTCAGCAGGTTGAAGGTAGTGTCTTTAGGTTTTTTTTTTCAGATACAAAATTAACTGCAAGTAGATTAGATTTTTCTATTCGTACAACACTTGACCCCCCGAACTTAAGTATTATTCACGCGTGTGACTTGCGGTAGCTCGTGCGAAAACACTCATTACTTGGGCTGTTTTTGCTCTCGTTCGACTGTGTGGAGCAGGGAAGAGCATGGCATGTCCAACTTAGGTTAGTAGGAGTATCTCACCATATGTGGTTATGTGTTGAGGTTCTTACTTTGCTCATCGTGGCGATGGTGGTCAAATCACATAAGCAGGTTCATATACTATCGTGTTGTAGGGTCCAGGTTTCGATTGCATTGCAAGGTGAAAGCTTTTAGATATCAAGTTTTTTTTTTCAATAAAATTAGAACACAATTTTTTTTAGCAATTTCCTATCTATATTATATTATATATATATTATATATTATATATATTATATATATATTACTATGATGATAGGTGTGACTCTATGATGTTGTTATTTTCATCAAACTACTTCACATAATATATTATATATATATATATATATATATATTATATCATTAAAAATCTCAATTTTTATATATCATTATATGGTGACAGTATATAGTGTATTTGTATATATATTAGTTATACATAATGAATACTATTATAATATATAGTATATGATTACTTTTATATGGCTGTGTTCCTAGAGGGCAGTTTGAACTGTACATTATCATAAGATCATCTGATAGTAAGGCGGAATCTCTCAGTGGGTGAGCTGTATCTAGTTAATAAACATCTGATCATTGGCTTAGTAGTATCGATATATAAACCCTATATATTATACATATTATATCTATAATTATACTTATAGTATATATATAGGGAAATATTGTATTGACTTACTATATATATAATATATTATAGTTAACACTATAATATATATATATATTATATATATAGTATAGTACGGCTCATATTATTTCCAATGCATAAAAGAATAAATACTAATATATTAATCATACTAAATATAATTATATATAATATATGGGTTATATACTATGTGATACTTAGTATTAATCACATATATCTCACTTATAGGTAATTATATAATATTATAATACTTGTAGACATGTTAGTTTGTATTTAATAAATTTTATGTTATGTATAATAATTCAATATTCATTAATATATAATATACTTATTATGGTGATGTATACTTATAGTAATTATTTATCGTACACTACTATATATATATATATATATATATATATATATATATATATATATAATATATTATATATATATAATATATATATATAATATATATAATATATATATATTATATATATATATATATATGTATATATACTTATAATATATATATAATATAAGTCATTCATTTTTATCTGTTAGGATTATTCGAATACTACATATATATATATATATATATCATTATATAAATACTATTTATAAATTAGTTATATGATATTATATGAGCTCTGTTATACCTCATATATATAATTTAAAAATTGATAGCTGGCTTCAATCCAATGTTACAATTTTCGGGACCATCTTGTGTCATGTATGCACTGTACTTTTGAGCGGGAAATGGTTCCCGCCAAACTTAAAACAAATTGTAATTTTTCCTTGGGCTAGGTACAAAAGTTTATTTTTATCACAATATATATTATAAAACTTTATTTTCTGGTTGTCTGCACTACAATGATAGCTTCTTTTGAGGAAAAACCCCATATTTTTCTTACTAAAACTATTATTTACTTTGTTATTTTCTTCAGGAAGTTTCAGATACATTATGAAATTGAAAAAAAAATGAATTTGTTTAATAAGCCATCGCAACGTTTGCGTTACATGTTGCGATCGCCTCAGGAAAAATGTGCGTGACTTTTTCTCTTTTCGAAAACAGTTGTTGAAAATTTTAATTTTGAAGAGCATATCCCC
Organism: Trachelipus rathkii; assembly: GCA_015478945.1. Lineage (NCBI taxonomy): Eukaryota > Metazoa > Arthropoda > Malacostraca > Isopoda > Trachelipodidae > Trachelipus > Trachelipus rathkii. The sequence goes on along the minus strand of JABUQX010021289.1, from coordinate 72,387 downwards.
AATTTGTCCGATAATTTTCTGATCTATCTTACCTAAACCGTTTTCGCTTTTGTCCTTTGTGCTTACGCTCGGTAAGTATGCTTACACAGTTCAAACACGAATTTCGCCCGGGCAAAAACGACCACGATCTCTTAGAAGTTTACTTTTTTGCTCTATCAAGTCAATGTGGATAATATAGTTGTGGGTGATGAGAGCCCAATCGGTTTGGAATAATCCGCATACATAACATAACAAATGGTTTATATTTACATAATAGGATTGATCTAACTAGTTGGTTGGATGGATGTTGTACATATTTGAAGGAAATGTATATTTAAAAGCTTGATTTGGAATGAAAAAACTTCATCAATTCAAACGGGCCTACCAACCTGCTTTATATGTTATTATCTCTTTTTTTATTTTATGGCTGAGGCACGTTGTCCTATAATTCGGCATTTTTTCACGTATATTGCGGCCTCATGTTTGAAATAATACGAACGCAAATCGCGCGAGATGTTTCTGTTGCTTGCTGTCGTAAAGCAAACACACAAAACAAAACTTTGGTATTTGGTAGAGTCGTTTTCGTTTTGCATTTGTGCTGAAGAAGATTTAAGAAGATGGCTGAGTTTGGGCACTTTCATTTTGTGTTTGCTATGACCGCTGCGCATAAATCGTAAAACAATCGTAGAATTTTAGGACGGCTAACGCAAAAAATGTTCATCAAACTAATATGAGGGACGTGTGGCAGGCCGTTTGGAGTTGATGATGCTTTCTCATTATAAAATAGTAAACATTTAATTATACACTCTTTCTTCCAATGGATAAGCTCCATCACAATAGTTGGTCAATTATTTAGTTATAGAAGTAGTTTGTTATGTTTTTATTTTGTTTATTCCAAATGATGGGCCCCATCACAACAGCTGATTCCAATTGTTTGTAAATCAACATGCAGAAAATCGCTGTCGTTTTTTTTGCTAGCCTGTAATTGTTATCGTTATATATAATCATAGTACTTATATATATCAATTATACTGATATTTTATATAATATATATATATATATATATATACTATAGGGTATGTATGCTCTGTATATATATACTGATATTTATATTTATATATTATATATATACTATAGTATATATTTATATTATTAATATATATATATATATCTATATATATATATAGAACTATTATGTATAGTAAGGTTTCGAACACCTATATATATATATATATCTTAATATTATATAGTAATATATATTTATATATATTATATATATATATATATACTTTTTATATATGTCCATATATTAAGCTCAATATATATATATATAGTTTATAAATATATATATATATATATATATATAGTATATATATCATATATGAGACTATTATGGCTGATGTTCGATAAATACACTAAGTATATATACTAATTAATAACATTATGAGATATGTTGTTATATCGTAGCATATATACTCTATATATATATATTATATATATATATATCATATATATATATACTAACTAGTATATGATATAACTATTATGATTAGCTGTAAGTATTTATCTATAGAATATAAATAACTATTATACGTAAATTAACTATTATTAGGTAGTATGTATAGTCTACTAATATATATAGTTAACCTATATATGATATATATATTACAGGATAATACTTTTATGGGGCTATAAAGTGTATATATTACTGATCACTATATATATTATATATTATATTATAACTATATTTAACTTTTATCATTATTATAGATTTATTAATATACAACATATTATTAAAATAAAGCTTTAGAGGTTGATTATGCTACAGTATAAATATATATAGAATATTATTTATCAGTTACTTGAAAGAATATAATACTATTTTTGAAATACGTTTATTTATTTTTTACTAATTTTTTATATATTAACTTTTCATATTTTATAATTTTAGTATTATAAATAAAAATATTTATTGATTGTTTATATAATTAATATATTTCCTTTTTTTTTAGTTTTATATTATATATAATAATTTAATTATAAATATGTATTTATTATACTATAAGTTATAGGATAAAGATAAACTATTGATATACTAGGCTTACCTATTACTATATATAATTATTATTTTATAATAACTATATATATATGATAATAGTAAATAACTATATATATAACTATATAGTATGTTATATCATATGATATAATAATATATATACAGGATATATATATATATATATAATATTATATATATAGATATATATTATATATATATATATTATATATTTATCAGTATATATATCCTATATATATAATATTATATATAGATATATCTTAGTAACCTATATATATATTATTTTTATATAATATCATCACTAAAATATATATTCATAATATATACAGTATTAAAGTATACTGTTATATGTATGTATAATTATATAATTTATATTTATATATATAATAATAGTTACTATATATATAATATTATACACTATATATAGTACATATTTATAAAGACATTAATAATGTACTAATTTGATCTCATATATTATGTTATTATGATAGTTTATATATTCGTATAATAGTTATTGATTTATATATTATAATAATATTAATTACATATATATAACATTATGTATTATATATATATATAATATATTACCATCTGGGTTATTTGTTATTAATATGTTATTAATATTAAATTATTAATATTTATATTTCTCTAATTATTATATATTAATTATATTATTGAATTTTATTATATATAATTATTTTATAATTATTAATATTTATTATAATTAATTTATAATTTATATTGTAATTATTTATAATATATTTTTATTAATATTATTTATTATTTAATTATTATATATAATTAATATTAATATTATATATATATTATATTTAATTATATATTCTATTAAATATTAATATTATTATTATTATATTAATTATTACATATTATATATATATATATATTTATTATTTTATATAATTATTATATATATATATTAAATTTATTATTTTATATAATTTTTAATATATTATAATATTTTATATTTATAATATTTATATTAATTATAATTATTATAACTTACATAGATATTTATATATATTATATTCAAATTATAATATTATATTAATGTATTATATTTTATTTATATATGTCAATTATCTATTCATAATATTAATTAGTTAATTATATATATTATATTTAATTATATTAATATTTATAATATAATCATTTGATAAAGAATTTATAATGTTTTGATAAAGAAAAGTATTTATATTAGTGTGTTTTATATAACTATTATTTTTTTCATATATTTAGTAATATGATTATATATATAATTATTATATTACTGGGTATATATATATATAATATATTATTATAATAATATATTAATTTATTATTATTATATTAATATATACTATTTTAAATAGAAAGAGATGTATTTTGTTATAAGGTAGCTATTACATTTATAAGATTATTAAGTTCTATATTTTATATATTATATTATATATTAGTTTATTTATAAATTATATATATTTATTTTTATATGATATATAAATATATATATATATATTATATATTAATATATATTATATAATATATATTATTATATTATAAATAATTATTATCTTTATTATTTATTCTATAAATTTTATATTATATTATAATTATATCTAATTATATATTTTTTATAGTATAATATAGTAATTATATAATATTATAATTTTATTTATATATCATATGATATGTTATATTATTTATAATTATATTATAATGATTATATTATTATAATTTATACAATTATATAATATATATAATTTTATTATTTAATATATTATAATATATATTAAAAAATATTCTTTATTTTAATTATATTAATTTATAATTAATTATTATTGTTATAATTATAATAATTATTAATTTTAATTTAATACTAATTATTATAATTATTTAATTATATAATTTATAGTAAAATTATATATATATATAATTAGTTAACATATCAATATATAATATTAATAATTATTATAATTATAATTATTATTACATTAATTATTAATTATATATTATTAATATAATTTATAATATAATTAATATATATATTTATTATTTTATTATTTATTATTTAATTATATATATAATTCATTATTATATTATGATTTATTATTATTATTTATAAATATTAACCAATTAATATATTCTTAAATTAGAAAATTATAATAAATATTTATTTGAATTATATAATTTCATCAAAATATTATCCATTGTATTATATATTTTGATAATCAATTATTATCATATATATAATAATGTATATATTATATATAAATATATATCTTTTTATTAATTATTAAATTATCTATATTATTATTATTTAATATTTATATAATTATTATTATTATTATATTATTAATTATTATATATTACAGTTTAATTTATTATATTTATTTAATATTAATATATATATTAATATCATTATAATTATATAATTTTATTTAATTTATAATATTATAATATATTAATTATATTATTTAATTTATATAATATTATTATTATATTATTATATATTTATAATTCACGCGTATGTGTATATTATAATTTTTTATTTATTATATATATACATATACATATTTATGATCCTATATATATATATAATTATATTTATAACGTATATATATTATATCATAATTATCATTATAATATCATATATATATACATGGTCAGTGTCTGATATAGTATACTATTATATTATATCTATATATATATACCTATATTATATATATATATATATAGTATTATATATACCTATATATATAATATATATATATATATAATAATATTATATTGTGTATTATATTAGGTATATTGTGTATATCAACTTATTATATATTACCTTTAATCTGAATATTCAAAATATTGTTATGTTTAGTATAATAATATATATTAGTTTTATTATTATAGATTATATGCAGTGTGATTATATAATATAATATGATATTATTATTATAAAGATGCCAACCTAGGCTAACCATTCACTAGGCTCAGTAGCACTATTTTCAAGGGGGGAGTGCACAGCTCGTCTCAAAGTTCACCATACTAATGCAAATTTATCGCAGATGAGCAACAGACCTGCAAGCTTTATGTGGGAAGTGAGGGAAGCAAATAAATGTCAGGCAGGAACACAGAAGATGGGAACTGATTATTACAAGTTGATATTGTCAACGCGTGTAAAGGAGTTGAGGTGCAGAGATAACGCATTAAGTAAAGCATCCCTGTCAGGCGTTTAAAACTAGCTGGAGTTACCAATATCGACACACAAAACTCATGGCAAGACACAGCACGCTTCATTTGTGCTTTATAACTTAAGGTGGGCGACTGTAAGTGGTGGCTTACGCGAGTTACTCAAGTCTCGCTACTCTGATGCTTCATTGTCTCGCTGTCAGAATTACTTATACGAAAAGAGATTACCTAGTCACCAACTATTCGTGCGCCGCCAAAGAAGAGGGTCAAGTGAAGTGGAAAAGTACGGAACAGTTTGTAAGTCTTTTGGCCTTTGACTCGACCCCTGTCCAATTAAGCCGAGTGATAACCAGAGAGATCCCAAATATGTAGAGAGTACTCCATACAAGGGCGGATGAGCTTGTATAGCTGGAAAACTGAGAAGAAGAAAAAAAGTCTTGCAGTCTCAACAGAACTCCCAGTTTTCTTTGAGGCCGCCCTAGAACCGTTGTGATGTGAGGTTTCCTAAGTACATTCTTTTTTTTTAATTGTTAAGGAATGGAGAGTTTAATATTGTCCGAACAGGAGAGACGAGAGACCCGCTGTCGAAAGAGATAGGAAGTTGGAAGGTGTTTTTAGAGAGGGAGATATTGTAGAAGTGTGGTTTTTAAAGAATTAAATTCTACAAGGGTTGAGACGACCCACTCGGAAATTCTATCAGATCTGCGAGGAATAGAATTCGGAAAGATTAAGACGTAGAGGCAATTCTAGAAGTAAAAGATAAGGAGCAGAATCTGAATGTTTGAAGAACTCGCAATGGGTCGAGTCCATCGCATACGAGTGGATAGAATAGAATTGCAGGTGACACAGATCATTATAAATGAATAAATAGGAAAATAAAGTAGGAAGTAAGACAGACTGAGGACACCCTATTGAACAGAAACACAGTAGAAAAAGTTTTCCGCCCTGTCAACAACAGCCGATATCTCGAGTCGTTTTGAATCCAGTATAACTAGACATATAGTAAGCAAAGAGAAGGTGAGGAAACCAAAGGATAGGTGAGCTTTTGGAGAGCAGTGACGCGTGCCATACTTCGTTACCCGTCAAATGCTTTGAATATGGGTCAAGCGCCACTCATACGAGGTTTCCCCCATAGTTTCCTTAAGGGCGGAAAACGCAATAAAATCATGTAATGATAGGAAAGTAAACTATCAGTAGATCTCGAGCGCCGAAAGCCGTACTGGCGATCGGAAAGCAGTGAATGAATGAGTTTCCGGATGATCTAAGAAATCGATGAGTTTGAGAAGAGTTTCAAAGATCATTAGATAGAATACAAGCAAGTTAGAGCTATAGGGCGATAGGTTGAAGGATCAGAGCGGATTTCTTTTTTTCAGAATCGCTTGGACATGTGGCGTGCTTCCAACACTCTTGGGAAAGCTGTTTTGTACTCTTATTGAGACATAGAGGATATCTAGTTTGATAACGAAGAGGAGCGGGCCAGCAGGAAGCACTTCCCTTCAAACAGGGCAGTATGCGCATCCGGGCCACCCGCTTTCTATCGTTTCATTAGAATTTCAGAAAGCCATGCTATCCCGATCAAATGCTAATCACAGGCAAAGGCATTAGGACACCTTGAGAGGAAAAAGGAGTAGGCGGAATGCTCTCGAATTAATCACATTTCAGGGTTGAGTTCAGCACGGAATATAGGAGTCCTCGTAGAGATTGGCCTTTCAGTTTGAGAATCAGCAACAGAACCGTCAGAACGACTATGCGAAGGAAAGGCATATTTACAGAAGTTGTTAAAGAATGTTTTTGGCAAGGCAGGCCAGAATAGATTTGTCAGTAGACACTTCGCCAACGTGAGTTAGCGCTCTTGTTTTACATGAATAGCTCTGCTTTTGCTCGTCGAAGAGTATCCTGCAACGATTTCTAGCGAATGAAAATTAGCAAATATATGCTCGACTTAGGTAGCAAACGTGAGAATTTTTCCACCGATAGCTCACTGGTTCTTTCATGCCTGAATGGCCAGAGAAAAGCACGTATAACCTATGGATTTATGAGGAGAGAATATCGTATATGAGTCGAAGAAGGAGTGGACCTTCTTCTTCTCGGCTTCATATCATTCAGTTGATTCAGCCACCTTTTAATCGGCAGGAAGCTCGCTAAGCGTCACCTAGAGTCAAAGCATGTTCATTTCAATTATAGCTAGTCGTGAAGCAACGCAAGGCCTCCCAATCGGCCCCGATGAATAGTGCCAAGAAAAAACGAATATTCTTGTTTTCGTATGTACAGATATACTATATTATAATAATATATCATATATATATATACTATTTATATATATATATATCAATATATATATATTATTATAATATATATATATATAATATTAGTAATATATATACTTATATATAAATTATATATATATACTATATACTATAGTATATATATATTACACTATTAACGTCTGAAATAAATGTTGTAGGCTGCTGTAACATCATCTATTATATTTTGGATTTGGTTAGGTGCTATGAACTTTGAATTTTACTTTTAAAAAGGTATGACCCAAAGCGGAATTGAAGGTCATAGAACTTCTATAATCATATTAATAATATCAAATAATCGAGTTTTGAAGCTCGTCGTGGCCCATCATCCAGTGATACTGAAACATATAGTTATATCAATAAAATAGATAAACAGTCATATATAAATTAAATATAAATGAATAGAATTGACATAATAAATAAAATAATAAAAATAAAAATAATAAATTAAAATTATAAATAAAATAAAATAAATAAAATAAATAATATTAAAATAAAACAAAAATATAATAAAAATAACACAGTAAGGTGACTAATAGTTTCCATCTTAGTAAACTAAAATAGTAACAGGGTATCGTAATAACGGTTAACATTAATGTTAAAATTTTCACTTTATTGTAGGTTGTATTTATGGAAATAATATAAGTCATTATAAATTAGGTCATAATACTAATCTTATGTTATATTTGAATGCAATTCAAATAATTAAATATGATTATACATTAATTATAGTAAAAACAGTTGGAAGGTGTTCCCATTCCTAAATGATATTCAAATAATAAATGATATTTAAATAATAAAGTGATATATATATAATAAATGATATATACTCAATAATAAATGATATTTAGATAATAACCCAGTAATAATGATAAAGGATAATGATAATTGATAAATAATAATGAAAATAATGATTATAGTCATAATGATAATCATAAATAAAAACTGTAAATGCTCAATGATAAACGATAATGATAAATAATGATAAATAATAAACGATAATGATAAAAAAAGTAAAATTATTAAAAAATCATTATATATAGATAAATATAAATATCGATGTAAAGAAATAACAAAATAACACAGTAAACACACATAGTATATTAGAAATTGAGTTTGAAGACTCAATACAAGTTTATGTTAATTACGAGGTGAAAGAGATCAATAGAATTGGTTGGTTGGCATTTTAGAATTTGAAACAGTAATATAAGAAGGGTGGGGGGATTAAGAAATTAGTAAGGCAGTGGATGAATGGGAGGAATTTAATGAGGGTTTCAACTGTTTGATATAAAGGGACTCTAGGAATTTTACGATCACGGTCAGAGGAGGCTGAGCTAAGTTTAGTAATTATCAGAAAAACGAAGCGGGTGACCTAGGTTGCGAGGTATGGGATCTGATGGAGGAATGTTCAGGGAGCTGAGAGGGAGGTTTGGTGTGAAAGGATGTGCCCAGCGTTGTTTTGTGATCGAAGTTGTTAATTGAAAAGGCCTGTTTGGCCAACTATAGCAGGCTATTGCAGTTCACATTGTAAAGTTTATACACACTATGCATTGGACTTCATCACTAACGTTTTGGGTAGTTTATCTTTATGGCGAAAAAATGAACTCTATGGATAGGGGGTTTGTAGCGACAAGATGAGGTTGGAGTTGGGGGAAGAAAGTGAAGAGGAGTTTGTGAGGTCAAAGATTAAGGAGGGGTGGTAAGAACCAACGTAAGTAGTTGTTGAAATAGACTTGGAGTTTAGATAGCCGTAGGGTGGGGGTTATAGGGGCTCTGATAAGATATCAAAACTGGAGTTTTAATTGTATAGAGGAATTCGATAGATGCTGGGGAAATAGTGATGCTGAATAAGGATTAAGGTAGATATTTCGAGCGTTGGATATTAATGCCATATATGAGCAGATCTTGGTACTCGCTCTTCGGTGAGATAATGGTGATTAAGTTAGACAGGAGTTTAAAGGGAGAGGAGCTAAGGAAATTCGTACCGAGGCGTGAGGAGGTAGGTTTACGATAGAGACTGAAGTGGTGAAGCCATTAAGGTTATGGTGGACTAATACATCCAAAAGGGGAGCGGTAATTATTTTTGTCCCAAAATCTTGTCTTTGTGAATTGGAATGTTTAGGGTTGTCTGGTGTTTAAGGTAATTTGAAAAAGAGATCAGATGGTATATTATGAAAGATTAAAAAGCAGTCGTCTATATATCTTTTATAGACAGAGGCTTATAAAATCGGGAGGAACAGTTGTTTTGTCCAGGTTGATTCATGGTGAACAGAGAAGCACGTTATGCGAAGGGTGGGGCCAAGGGGATCCATGGCTATGCCATCATTTTAGAGGTAAATACTTGAATGTTAAAAGTAAATATAGATATTAGTAAGCAAGGTTAGGAATTTTATCTAAATAGGGAAGGGTTAGGTTAGGGATGGCGGAAATATATCAGGATTAATTGGTTAGAGATTATATTGGAGGGTTCCTTTGGACGGTGATGTTGGGTGAAAGAGATTGGTAAACGATCAAATGTCCATGTAACTCGGAGAGGTTGAAGAGATGAAATTATTAATTAGGACAGGAGATAAAAATCAGGCATATTGAGTTATTGGTGTTTAGGGTAGAAGATGGGGGAACGCAAAATTGAGATTTATATGCAGGGGTATATAATAGCTGAGAGGATGGGGCGAAGAGAGGTGGGGTTTGTGGGTTTTGGGTTTTCCATATCATGATGCCAGGGGGTGGAACCAGAGAACATAAAGTTGGGTGATAGACAGGGGGTGAGTAGGTTTTTGTTGAGAGAACGTAAAGTTGTTGATTTTAATCTTCGATCTGAATGATAGTATGTGGAAGAATATTGGGTAGTTTTAATAATTAAATAGAAGGGTCCGGAGTAAAGAGGTTCCATTACGAATGTAGTCCAGTTGTTCATAAATAACGCCTTTTCCTTTATCTGGGGGCAAATAGTAATGGACAGGGTCGCTTCTGAGAGACTCAGAGTTGAACCAATTAGTTTTAGTAAATAGGAGGTTCGGCGGAATTTTGGGTGGGTTTGAAATTCACGGAAGATTAATTGTGCTAAGATTTCAAGTTTAGAAGTAAAGTGTCAGCAGGTTGCCAAGAATATCACTCAGTTAGACAGAGAAATATGCAGTTTTTCAAATAGAAGGATGACGTCATAAAAGTTGAGTTATCAAAGGAGATTTTAAAAATCAGACGCTATGGGAAACGGGTGACGTTTCTCAAGGGGGGGAGGTATGCTCGATTTACTAAAGTTGACAATAATGTTTATCAGGGTCTCGATTCCAAGTTTTATGAGATCTAGGCCCTATTTATTGAGTTTAAGAATCATGATAGTTGGGTTGATACAATGATAAACGAGTCCAGAGTTACCTTTATGAAGTGAAGCAGACTTATGTAGGTCTAACCAGGAGACTGAAAGTTTTTAAAAGATTAATTTGTTTTGGCTGTCCTTAAGTTCGGTTTTAAGTTTACGTCAGAGATGATTTGCTTAAATAGTAATCCTCATTAGTAGTAATTTGGTCGTCCAGGATCGTAAAGTGACTATTGTTGGAGTGATCTCGATAAGTTTTAAATTTCATGACATCGAATGGTAATAGTGCCATTTCTTGGCTCTCAGCATATTGAAAGAAGCGGTGATTCCGTTCCAGTTTTACACTATCGCTTCTTTTACGGGTTTTTCAGTTCTCGGAAGAATCTCTCCTATCTCCGAATCACGAATACAATAAATAAAAAAAAGGGGGTAGGGGGGGGGGATATATTGGGTGGGTTCTTTCATCATATTCGTATACGTAATTAGATTCTTTTGATTCATTTTCTGTGCTACTCTTTCTCTTTAGGGCATATACCGTAATTTTTTACTTCATATTAAGCGTATGACCATATTCCTTCTTTTGCTAGCTGGTATATGAAGGTCATAGAACTCTTCTTTCTTCTTAATTATTATTATTTTAACTTATTCTTATTATTCTTTATTCTTAATTATTTATTCTTCTATTAACTATTAATATTTAATTTAATATTAAATTTTATTTCATAAATTTATTATTGATTTTATAATATTTTTAATTTAACCTGCAGATTATTCTTTAATACTAGTATTATTATTAATTAATCATTATTAATTAGTATCTATTAATTATTTATTAATTATTATTATTATTATTATTATTATTATTATTATTTATTATTATTATTATTTATTATTATCATTAGTTATTTATTATTTATTTATTATTCATTATTACTTATTAGTATTATTTTTATTATTATTAATATTTTCTTTTCTTATTATTATTATTATTATTATTATTATTTTTTTTTTTATTTAGTTATTTTTTTATTTTTTATTATTGATTTTTTATTATTATTATTACTTATTAATTTATTTATTAATATTATTTTTTTATTATTATTATTATTATTTATTATTATATTATTATTATTATTAATTATTAATTAATTTACTTCATTATTGTAATTATTATTTTTTAATTTGTGAAAAAATTTTGTCCCATTATATTATAATATTGATATTATTTGTTTCCTAATTGTTCTTTATAAGAAGGTAACATTAAGCTAATCTTATACCAATTCCTTATGTTTAAAAAGAAAGGTAGGAAATTGCCGCTCAGGTACACTACCTTTTCCATCACTTCCAATATTTTTGATGAAATTTCAGAAATGTAATTTATATTAATGTTGTATTGTATTGTATAATGTTGTATTAATATGTTATTGTTCATTTGCTGAATAAATTGTTTTGATTATTGTTGACTTATTATTAATTATTATTATTATTATTAATTATTAATTATTATTATTATATTAATTATTATTTATTTTAATTATTATATTATTATTTTTTATTATTTATTATTATTTTAATTATTAATTTATTAATTGCTCGTTTTTTGTTTTACCTTTTTATCCCTAGGATTACTTCCCTTATTCCTATATTCATTGATGAGTTGTCAAAATTTTACCAACTATTCTCTGCTTTGTCATAAGAGTTAGCTGCATGTTCGCTTTCCTGAAAAAGTTATAACTACTGGTTATCTGTTTCAGCTTCGAACCACCTCCAGGTCACCACTGCCTATACCTGTATAAACCAGAGATAAAACAGTACACTATTTTTCAAAACAATTTTTACAAACTCGTTACATTTTTGTTTTAAAAAAACCAAAGGCAAAAAATTTTTGTTTTTCATTTTTTTTTATAAAAAAACACAAAAAAAAAATTTATTTATTGAGGAAAACTTTAAGAGATTACAGGAAGATATTGCAGATAAATGTAATAATAATATATGCTAGTAAAAAGTGTTTATCGATAACGACAGTTCATACACTTATTCATACGAATATATTCGTCTTCTGAAAATGGTAAAACAAGATTTGAATTGCTGCTGTAATCTCCTATTTTTTCTTCAGGTTCGAAATTATCAGATTTTAATCTTTTTTTTTTTTTTAAATTCAAATAATTTCATATTGGTGAATGTTGATTTTCTGTACCAGGCGTAATACCTATGCTGTGAACGACTATATTTGATGCTACAATGAAAACCCTAAATTTCCTTGAAGATAGAAAAGGCTATGACACTTTTTGAGTAGATATTATGTTCGTAGATTAAGGCGATCTAAATGAGAAATAGCAGTTTAAGCTATTTTTAATAAAATATTGGAATCAATTTAATGTTAAAATGGTACCGTGAATTTTAGAAATATTGGGTTTTGAATAGCCCTGCTGGGGAATCAGAAAGAAACTTACAATCTTTTTTCGTCGCCGCATCATCTTTAAAAAATTATTGTATCAATATCATATTTCAAGATTTTCAAAAAAATGTCTATATTTTTCCCTTTTTCAATTAGGAGCTAATTTCCTTAATTGGTAACCAGTTGCTGAGATTAATTTTCTTTGTTTTTATCTAGAGCAAAATCTTATAATTTTTATTTTTTAGAAAAGTTTTTTTATATTGGAAGTTGAACTAAAGTCAGAAACGTCTTCACATTTTCAAATTGTCCGCTTTCAGTCCGCTTTTCATCAGTTTTTCTCTTGGAAGCCTTTCCCCATAAATTGGTTCTTACCTTTTATTCGTTATTCCCCCTATATCTTGATACACTTTTATGCCCCGTGTCTATAAAACTATGCGTGTTAGTACACGATTTCCACTTGTATAGTTTCCGGGAGCTGATGCTATTCTTCCTTTTGGTTCCTCCAATGCTCTCCTCCCCCTCCTCTGGCTCTGTTCTCTGTTGCCGCCTCTCCAGCTTCTTTTGTCTAATATCTCTAACTTTTTAATTCTCCGGTCTCCTACAAAAATCTATTTATTTCTACTCTATCTTTTTAAGCCAAAGGTAAAAGAAAAGAACAGAGTATGGTTGTTGTTCCGTGAACTCGCGTACCCCAGTCCCTCTCTGCTCTTGGTATACGTTTTTTTTTTTCAAAATTTCCCAATAATATATCCCTGAATAATTCGCGGTCGCCCCTGAGCTCCTTTTGGCGTTGATAAATTGTTTCGTCACTACCATATAAATTCTTTGTTTCTGATATCTTGCAGTCATTCAACAAGTGCCATAAAACAAGGATTCTTTTCAACCTCTTGACTATTTTGTGCATTTTTAACCACATTCATTTTAAAGTTATTATTATTATTAAAGTCATTTAAAAGAATATTTTTGGAAATATTTTAAATCATTTTTTAATTTTATTTTCTATTATCAGTGAGTTTTCAATAAATGATGCTTCATCTCTTTTGGATTTCTGTTCTTCTGCATTTAGATGAATCCTTGAAAGTGACGCTAGACATATTTCAAGACCTTTCGATAGAACTTACCGCTAATCTTTTAATTAAAAATTTTCCTTTTTTGAAATATGTCCTTTTCTTTGTATCTTTCTTTATTTTCTTTACTGTAACCCTGTTCTAGGTGAACACCACTCATCATCATTTACAAAAATCAATAGCTGTGTTCCTTGTGATTCAGTTTTATTTACTACTTTTTCTATTTTCATTTATAATCTGTGATCCTATTAACTCTAATACCGATGACCCCAATCTTTTGAATTCTTTTCAATTTGAAATGTAATCCACTCAACTGCAAATACCTTATGCTATATGATTGATTGTTTATATTCTTAAAGTTCAATTTCTTCGTTAATCTACTCGATATAATCTTATTCACAACTATATCTTCGTCCTCAAAAACAAGCAACTCAAGCAGAAATTTGTTCTCAATAATCACGATATTGTTCTTTCTATAGGAACTTTCCAGGGAGGATTACAATTTATATTGCTGAACAATGTTCTAAGAGATTAGATGTCCTGAGGTACCTTAGAACTTCTTCATAA
>JABUQX010021289.1:37500-52500 GCA_015478945.1 Trachelipus rathkii | reverse complement strand
AATTAAACAAAACTTTATCGGATTGAGCAATTAATGAAGTTAATGAAATATTTTTCTCTAAATGAATGGGGTTTTTAAATTGATAATTAGCAGAGGTAAAAGTACAACCGTGAGGAATATTAAAAATAAAATTATTTATATGCTGTACGGAATGGGGTCTTTCGCAGGATATGGAAGCTCTGATTTTTTCTGCAAAAGATATAATAGTGAAATGTCCTAGGGTTACTGTGAAGGGTTCTTTTGATTTAAAAATAGTTATAGGACATGACGAAAAATTAGTAGTATAGTTAAGCAGAAGCGATAGCAAGCATGTTTTGTCATCAATGGATGTAAAAGGTTGTGATTGAGGGCAAACCGCTGTTTTCCCTATGTTGCGACAATAGTCGTGAACCGAATTCCGCAAATAAGTATATTTCCTTTGACCATAATTAACGAAAAGGTAATTATTTGGTGTATTATACATTATTCGAACGGACGTTTCATTAAATGGAATGAATGTTGGGAATGGAATTAACTTGTATGAAATAAATTTCTCATTTGAAATGAATGGAATTAATGTAATTAATTCAAATGGATTAGTGGTTGATTTTATAGTCCATGAGTATGTCAAAAATGAATGATATGTTGTCGCTTCTAATGGTATGATAGGATGTAATTTAGTGGTTTGTGTCATTTCTAGTATATATGGTAACAAAAAGATGGGTGAATAAAGTTGGTCATTAGTTATCTTGTTTTTAGCTAATTGTAATGAAGTGATAACTAATTGATGTATCATTGTAATACTGTTAACTGAATGTTCAACTAATGTAAGTAATGATTTGATACTTCCTAGTTAATTTGAAATTCTCCTAATGTTCGGGATGTAACATTTTTCATTTTAGTCTGAAATGATTATTACTTCGATTTAATAAATGAGGTCGCCGTTTTATTAAAGTAAAATTAAATAATTAATTAATTAAATAATTAATTGCCAGGATTCAAAAATTACGTTAATTTTAAAATTTAAAATTGGAATCAAGTTTGATATGTTTCTGATAATAAAAAATAAAATGAACTTCATAAAATGAAATCAAGTTTATTGGATCTTGGATAATGAAACTAAAGATAATTAATCTTCAACATTCTGATTATAATTAAAATGAAAATGAAAATTAAAATTAAAGAAGCTTTAAGTAAAAACTTAAAAATTTGTAGCATTCTGATTATTATGAAATTAAAAATTAAAAATTAAAAGATTATATAGCATGAGGCTAATTAATATTAATAAAAGCTGATCAGGCTAATTAATATTAATCAAAGCTGATTATAGCATAAGGCTAATTCTGAATTAAAATCAAAATTAAAAATAAAAGCAAGCTAATTATATAGCTTAAGGCTAATACTTAATTAAAATAAATTCTTAATATTAATAAAAGCAAGCTGATTATATTTTTATTATTCTAATATTAAAACGAAATTTTTCGATTTTTATTTTGTTTTTCTTTTTAAAATAAAAAATAATAATAAAAAATATTACTAATAAAAAATAAAAGTATATAAACGTATCGTAAAATAAAATTTTTCTATTTTTTTATGGGTTTTTTTAGTTTCAAAAGAAAAGACTGACCCCTGGGGGAAAAAAAAATTATCCGAATTCGTAACGGACATAATAAAAATATGGAAACTTATACTAAATGATGATGAATAGAAAAGTGTAAAATTGTGTATATTGTGTGATATGACATAATACCAACTTAAACCTAAAGGTTATAAACACAAATAAAATAAAATAAAATATTTATTTACAAAAATTTTATACAATCTAAGAGATTTTAACTCTTAGGAGGCAAATAGTAAAGTCTATTTCCTCTTCTAGTCATCTCTAATGGCAAAACAACTGGAGGTCTCTGTAATTCTGCTGTTTCAGAAGACTCTTGTGTTGCTTCTTCCGTTCTTGGTGGTAGAGATTGAAGAGATTCATGCTCTCTTTGTCTTGTTTGACTTCTTGTAACTCTTGGTTCCACATCCCTCGGACCTCTGAATTGCTGGTGAGGTCTATACGACGGATCTTCTTTTCTATCATCTCTTGTGCCTTCAGATGTTGATAAATCCATAACTTCTTCTGGAGGTGTTACCTCATCATCTTTGGGAAGTGTTTCAGCGGAACTTGGCACATTTTCCCCTACAGTTCCATCTGTAAGTGGTGTTACCAAAGCATCCTCTTGTACTTCTGCAATGACAGGCTGTTCCTCATGTTCAGAACTGTCTGAAATATATGAATCCTCTTGTCTGATTGGTGATAGAGACGGTCTATATCCTCTTACTTGAGTTCTTAACCTTTTTTATCCTCCAAGCTTTACATAGCTCTTTGAAAGCAGCTGACGTGAATTCTGGGGCATTATCTGAAGCTAGTATTTCTGGACTAGAATGCCGACATATAATTCTTTCTTAGCAAAAAGCTTGAGCAAATTCTTGGCTTGTTCTTGATTTACAAGCGACTAACTCGCAGTAACGAGTCAAAACATCTCTAAATACGAGAATGTGTTTGGCACCTGAAACTGAACATGTGGGAAGTTTTCCTATACTATCCACATGTACTCTAGAAAACGGAGTATAAGGAAGAGGCCATCTGTTTATTTCAGCTTTTGGAGGCCTAGGACCTTTAACCTTAGCACAGGATACGCACTGAGAACAGTACTCCTTTACTAACTTACTTAGATGAGGAAAAACGTATCTTTCTCTAACTCGTTTTTCAGTCCTCTGCTGTCCTCCATGCCCACTTCCAAGTGAAGAATGGCAATGATCTATAACTGAGTAGATCATGCTATCTGGTACTTGTATTACATAAGGTTCTTTCTAGTTGCATAGTACAATACTTTCTTATGAAAAATATGTGGATAAGTTTTAGGGTTTTCCTTAGCCCACTTAACTAATTCTTTTAATCTAGGGCAATTTTCTTGTTCCCTATTGAAAGTTTCTTTCGTTAAAATAAAATCTTTTCTTGGTAATATTGGTTTCTTTTCTCCTTTGAAAAAATAAACGTTTGGAGCTTTTGCTGGGTGCCTACTCAAATAATCAGGCGGTATGTTAGTTTTTCCTGTCTTATACTTTATAGTTGGCGAAAAACTATTAACAAATAAATTCCAGCGGGCCAACCTCCCAGTCTGCTGCTTATTACGGAAGATAAAGCAGAGAGGTTGGTTATCAGTTAATATGGTGATGGGATAACCAAACACCGTATTTTTAAACTTCTGTAGTGAGAAGACAACAGCCAAACATTCCTTTTCTATAATATCATAGTTGAGTTCACTGCCTCTTAACACTCTTGAAACGAACGATAATGGCTTTTCTTTGCCATCGTCCGACATTTGATAAAGAACTCCTCCTATTCCGTAGTCACAGGCGTCTGTACCTATAAAAAATGGCTTGGAATAATCTGGAAAAGTTAACTGAGGTTGAACCACCAATTTCTCCTTTAAGAGTTCAAATGCTTTTTGGTGTTCTTCCTTCCACTCAAACTTAACATTCTTTTTTATTAAGTTATATAATGGTTTCGCAATTAGTGCAAAGTCACTAATTAAAAAGCGAAAATACGAGAAAAATCCTAATAAAGATTGTGTTTCCTTAACACTTGCTGGAGGGACGAAACTCTTCATCGATTCTATCTTCGCTGGATCTGGTGAAATTCCGTCTCTTCCTATCTTAAATCCTAAGTATAACACTGAGGTTTGTAAAAAATGACATTTAGTCAATTTAATGAATCGCGGCAAATTCCTGAGAGGCTTCTATTTTAAATCCTAAATACAATACTGAAGTTTGTAGAAAATGACATTTGGTCAATTTAACTCTCAATTTATTTTCTCTAAATGCAGTAAAAACTTTCTTTAAGTTTTCAAAATGTTCTGCCTTATTTTTACCCATGATTAA
Organism: Trachelipus rathkii; assembly: GCA_015478945.1. NCBI lineage: Eukaryota > Metazoa > Arthropoda > Malacostraca > Isopoda > Trachelipodidae > Trachelipus > Trachelipus rathkii. The sequence continues at coordinate 48,594 of JABUQX010021289.1, read as the reverse complement.
GACATCATCTAAATACACTTGGGCAATAGGTCCTAATAAATGGTTCAACGCGACTTGCATTGTCCTAGCATAGGTACTTGGGGCATTGCGGTGCCCAAATAATAATCTGGTTGGGCAGAATAATCCTTTCCTTGTACGGAAAGCCATTAATTTCTGTGTTTCCTCCTCGACTTCGAGGGAATGATAAGCGTCGATTAAATCACAACTAGTGAAAATCGTACTACCTCCTAGGGACGAAAATATCTCGTCTATTGAGGGCAATGGGTACATCTGGGACGCTGAAAGAGTTTAAATACCTATAGTCTATACAGACTCTTGGTTTATTAGAGTTCTTTTTGGCCACCACCAGTAGAGGTGAACTATGTGGTGAATAGCAAGCTTTAATATATCCTTTCTTTAAAGCTGCATCTGTAAAATTATCTATGTCTTCCAGGTAGCGATGTGGGAGACGATACTGTTTTCTAAAAATGATCTTTGGAGCATCTGGAGTAAGTTCTATTTCAAACTTCTGTATAGGACACACAGGAACTGCATCATCATCTAGAGTGACGTCCTTATATTCCATTAACAAATCCAAAAGTTCTTCTAAATGCTCAGGTTTCTGTAAAATAGAAACATCTGCTTCTTCTTTACTTAAATTATCTGTTATAATTTCTCTGTATGCATTTTTCAACTGTTTATCTGATAAATTTTCTGAGCAGGTTACTATACAAGTAGATCCTATTTGCTTATCTTCTGTAGTAGTAGTAGTTTTATTAAAATATTCTTCTTTATTAACTTTTAAAATCGGATGACATTTCCCTATGTTTTTATTTCTTCTTAAATAAAAAGGTTTGTCACTTAGATTAATATAACTCAAAATAACTTCATTATTTCTTACTGGGCATACAGAGTTTGCAAAATATAATGGCCCTAAGGAAAAAGCAGGTGTTATTAAACACTTCTTTTCCAGTTTCAAATCTTCTTTACTCTCAGGTCTGACTTTCAAATAACCATAAGATTGAGCAGGTGCCATTGTTTCTTCTATTAATAGCAATTGAACTTCTATTTCTTCGTCTGCTATTAAAGGTCCTTCCTCTACTGGAGGAAGTTGTGAATTTTCTTTGTTCTCTTGATGAACAACATTAATTCTATTTATTTCTATCTTTGTAGGCTTCTCTAATGAACCTTTATTAATTATTCTCTTTGTAGGCTTTTCCAATGAGCCTTTAGTAATAATTCTCTGTGTAGGCTTTTCAAGAATGGAGCCTTTATTAATTAATCTCTGTGTAGGCTTTTCACTTGAGCCTCTATTAATTAATCTCTGTATAGGCTTTTCACTTGAGCCTCTATTAATTACTGGTTTACAGTTATCACTGTAATTATTTACTTTAAACTTATTATTCCTATTGGAATTATCTATGAAATCTTTTTTATGATTATTAATCATTCTGTCTTTCTTAATTATTTCTTTCTCCTGTTTCATGAGAAAAAAGCTTCCTAACTTGGCAAAGATTTTAACTTTAATTTCGTTATCCTCTTCTTTAAGATTTAAATGCGATGAAGAAAGGTCTATAGTTATAGGTAAGTTAGCTAAAAGACTTGTACCTAGTAGAATTCCATTCCAAGCTCCAGTACTTCCAGTCTTACACACTAAAAAGGTAACTGGGTAATACTGTTGGTGTAGCCTTAGAAGTAGATCAACTTCTCCTATAGGATGGATCATCTGAGTTCCAATCCCTTGAACTATAATACTAGCTTCTTTAAGAGACAGTTTAAATCTTCCTTCTCTTTCTATTTCCTTTAATCTATCCAACGATATCAAACAGGTTGTGCTCCCTAAATCTAGTAGGCTATGAACTTCAACCTCGTTCTGACCTTTTGTTGGAGTCAAAAATATTGACAAAAAATAATGACATCCCAATTTTGGGGGTCTAATTCCTACACCAAAGAAACTAGAGGTTACTATAACACCTCTCTTCTTTAAGCTTGAAGTATTTTCTTTAATTACTGTCCTATTTACCATTTCTTCATTTAAATCTTTGCCTGGAATCAAAAATTTTGTTCTCTGTCGGAGAGATCGGGTTGAAAAAACTGTTCGTTTCCTTCTTCTTCATCTTCAGCTTCAGATATTTCTTCATGTTCTGGATCCGCTTGATGATTAGAAATCAGGTGAACTCTGGTTGTTTTCTTGGGACTCTTACCTTGATAGCTACGCTCATTCTTTGAGTAAGAGTTTGGCTTTCTAATATTTGAATCATTTTTAATCTCGACTCTTCGAGCTTTGACCCCATTATCAAAATCAGTGGGGTTATTATATAGTATTACCATATTATTTTCATTTTCATTAGGGATCCACACAGGGGCATTATTAGACGTTGAACCCCGGGCATGGAACTTTCTACATACTCTACAATATGTGGTATTCCAACCACAGTTTCTAGAATGATGACCTAAAGATTCACATTTTAGGCAATAGTCCATGGACTTTATCTCTTTACTGGAGAGTTTCTTAACTACTCCCTTATTAAGTCTTATATTTGGAGAAGGGCTTGTCCTTTTTCCTGAAAATTTAGAAGTATTCTTTTTATTACCCCATTCCATGGTTCTGTTCCTCATGGAAGGGTTGTATGTAGTTCTTTCTTTTCTAACTTCACTGTTATTAGTGCTATTGTTCTCTGTATAGAATACTCTAGCTGTATTTCTTCTATCTTGTTCTGCTCTATGGTTAGTCTGGAACAAGACTCCTTCTTCTATCTGGCTGAGTTTCTCTAAAATTTCTACAAAAGAAACTTAAGTCTGGATTAAAGACTTTTAAGACCTTTTCTCTAAGTCTTCTATGATCTCTGAGCTCTTCCATACTCTCTAAAATCTTAGTCATAATTAAGATATTTATCTGTTGAGAAGTAAATCCAAAACTCGATATCTATGAGTTTTTTCTGATATTCCCAAAGGAGATTCTTCAAATCCAACATGAATTCAGTAAGAGTTACATGTGGTCTCCTTTGAAATTTCATGAACTGTTTCAATAAACAGAAGATTGTCTCGGCTTTGTCTGGTTTGAGAAAAATCTTTAATTGAATCAAAAAGTCTTCTAGGGTCTTGCACCTAGAAAAGCTATTATCCTTAAGAATATATTGGCGGGCCTCTGATGAGAAATCAGAAGAGATTGTAGTCTTAGCATAGTCTATTTTCTGACGTTCCGTTATTAGGCCTAACGTGCGTATCTTCTCTTGCAACGTCGAAAGATAATCCTCAAATTTAATGCCTACCCAAGCTTGTGTCTTGGTATTTCTTCCATACAATTTTAATTCTTTAGCTAATTCTGGTAATGGAGGGGTATACGCAGCGTTTGGATAATATCCTCCATAAGGGGGTCCATATGGGTATGGATGGTAACCAGGTTGCATTGTAGGAAGGGGTTGTTGCCAACCTGTAGGAGGTGGCTGCATACCTAAAGGATTATTTAAAATATTTTGGGATGGCCCCCACGGATTCTGAGGTTGTCCTCCATATAAAGTATCACTTGCTTGGTTCTGTCCCCAAGCTCCACTAAACTCACTTCTATTGTTAAATATTTCTGTTTGGCCATTCCAGGAAGGATAAGTCTTCTTTTTATTTGAAGGGGGAGTGGCCCCCGATGCATTTAAATGTATATTAAAGGTATTGTCCAAAACATTTGTCTTTTGGAGCACCTTAGGTATTCTTGCTGTATTTTCTGTATTTCCTGGTTGATGCCAGTCCCAAGCTGTTCTCTGATTTGGGTTTAACGACATTGTATCAATGTTAGAAGGAGGTAGATATACTGGAGGAAGTCCCATATCCTTTTGTGTGGGTTCCCTTATCTTGGGTTTTGCTCCTTTATTCTCTTCTGTTTTCTGTCCGTCAGTAGTCTTTACTTCTGTTATATCATGTTCTTCATCTTGATTAACATCTTCTGTATTGTCTTCTTTATTGGTATCATCCATGTCTTCATCCTTGTTCTCTGTTGAATCTTTATTTTCTAAGTCCTTATTATCCCCTTCAGCTCCTCCTGAAGCTCCATTAGGGTCAACTGGTCCGGCTATAGCCCTTTGAACCAGGTAACAGAGAATGAGAAACAATGTTGAAAATACGAAGACTGTAAAGACTATTGGTTCAAACATAGTCATGATTAATTGTTAATTAATTTAAATTAATCAAATAAAAAAAAACTAAGTTCTCAAACTGTTTCTAAAATAAAAAAAAACTAAAGTCTCAAAAATATTTTTCAAAGTTTTCAAAAAAAAACACTAAGTTTTCAAAAATATTTTTTCAAAGTTTTCAAAAATATTCAAACTGTTTTCAAATATTTTCCAAAAATTTTCTATGTTCAAAGAAAATATGTAAAGTTCTATTTAAACTCAAACAAAAGAGTTTATATTAGTATTGACTTTTAATTAAATAATTAAAATTATTTTATTCGATTTTAATTATTAATTACTGTTTAAAGTTAATCACTATTAAATTTAAAAAAAATAAAATTTAATCACTTTAGATTCTAAGTTCAAAAATAAAAATAATTTTCTTTTAAAATTATTTAAAAATTTTCAAAGTTCAAAAAATAAAAATAATTTTCTTTCAAAATTATTTAAAAAAAAAAAAATCAAAGTTCAAAGTTCAAAAATAAAAATAATTTTCTTTCAAAATTATTTAAAAAAAAAAATAAAGTTCTATTTTCAAAAATAAAAATAATTTTCTTTCCAAAATTATTTAAAAAATATCAAAGTTCTATTTTCAAAAATAAAAATAATTTTCTTTCAAAATTATTTAAAAATATCAAAGTTCTATTTGATAATTATATTTAATTAATTCTCTGTACTGTAATTAATTAATTAAGAAACAGCTATCCCCTTTTTCTAGTCGGGTGTGTTCTTAAAATGTTAAAGGTCAACTTATTTGTCAAAGGTGAACTATTGTTCTTCAAAATTCTTCAAAGTTCTTCAAAGTTCTTCAAAGTTGTTCTATGTTCTTCTATTAAATATTTTCTAAGTTGGAATCAATCAATTTATATACCAACAAATTTATTCTGTTATAATTTGTGGTTTTTATAACTTCTGTTGTGGTAGAATAATTTTTAAAATATTTCAGGTCAGTAAAATAAATTTCCAATTTTCTGTAGCTAAATATAACAATTCTGTTATTTTTGGGTCAAAAATAATAATTTCTAATGTTTTTAGGTCAAAAATATAATAATTTTCTGTATTTTGGGTCAATTTGGGCAATTTGACCTTTCGTGACCTTTGGTGACCTTTGGTGACCTTTTGACCTTTGGTGACCTTTCGTGACCTTTGGTGACCTTTGGTGACCTTTCGTGACCTTTGGTGACCTTTGGTGACCTTTGGTCCTAGTGACCCTTACTGGGTGGTCTGGGGTCTAACCCAAAAGGTTTTACCTTACTTTGATAATTATTAATTATGTTTTTGCTAAATTACGGATTTCCGATAATTGAAAAAAAACTTATTTTTTAATTCACTCAAAAAAACTTTTTTATTTTCACTAAAAAAAACGGGTTAAAAATAACCGAAATCGCAATTTTACCACCTGAAAATATTCGCGGGGCTACGACAAATATAATTAGTAAATAATTATAATGAAAAAGTAATTAGTAGATTTATAATCAATAAAAGCAAAAACGATATATATATATATATATATATATATATATATATATATATATATATATATATATATATATATATATATATATATATATATATATAACCGAAATATATATATATATATATATATATATATATATATATATATATATATATATATATATATATATATATATATATATATATATATATATATATATATAAACGATGTGTGTGTGTTGTTTGTGTCAAGAGAATAGCGCGGAAAAGGGAAAAGAAATGGGGGAAGAACTGGAGGAAGAAATGAGGGGTCAATTGGGCCAAAGATTTCAATCCCTCACTCTTGGAGGCGATATCTCTTTCCCCTGAATTCGATTCTCCCACTCAATGACAATCTCCCTTCCCTCCGGATACTCCAATTCAATGCCGATTCTTTATAACTCCCTTCCCTCCAACAATACTCCTTACTCTTACGTCTCATTCATATATTATTGAATGAATATAACCAATTCATGAACACACTTTTGTTAACAACATCTTCTTATGAAGTCTTATTGTATTCTGTTGCTGTTTTTGATCTTTAGTAATCTTCTACTAGCTCTAATTACTTAACTAATGATAATTAAGAAAAACGGTTTTCACTAAAATGATTCTCTAACTCTATACTATCATTTAGTAAAATAAAAAAAATTAATTAATTTATTTTATTAATTATTTTAAAGCTATTAATTGCACATTTTTCTATTGTATTCTTAAAAGAACTTCCCTCGGAACCGTACATATAGAAAAAAAATGCAATTACTAAATTTTTTTATTAATTTTGCCTTTAAAAAAAAGAACAAAAAAAAAACATACAAAATGAAGACAATAATGTCATTAATCAAAATTTAATTTAATATATTCTTTATATATTAAAATGTCTCTAAAAATTTTGTTATTTTCACACTTTTCACACATATTTTAAGTAGCTCTTTTCTAATAGCTATTATGGGGAATTTTTCCTGTCACCCATTTGTAAAAATTTGTTTTGTAATTTTTTGGAAAACAATAACATATGTTTTCTTTAACTTTTTAACACCTTTTGTGTTGAAATTTGCAAAATATGGAACATACTATATATATTAAAGCCCACAGGCGATAATTTATTGCATGTCACATGTGCACAATTTCCTATCTAATTTATTGAAACTTATACATAATGAAATATAATTGCATATTAAGATCCAAAGATGATAATAAGCCCATACCACTTGCATATAGTTTCCTATTCTAATTTAAACTTTAGTGTGAAATTTGTTTTTGTGTGAAAATTAATTTCTGTACTTACAGTACTTCTAATTGATTTTCCACCTTTAACTGCTTGGCAAAGGTTTGGATTCGGAATCATCTGTTGGTGACAAAGAAGTCACCTCTCAAAGAATTGCTAAAACAAAGGGCACTTGTAGACACAGAAGAAATATCCATAGATTCGTATAGGCAACTCCCTCAACCGTTCCTTACGGTCTATTGTCTTTGTAGTCGTAAACAATGCCAATACTCGGTGCTAAACGCGAAGACGGCAATGACCATTGCAAAGTGGGAGAAAATTACAGCCTCAATATCCTGTCAAGTCGAAGCCAGTCTGGTGAGAAAAATTCTTTAGCACCAGTTGGAGGTCAATAAACGCACAATTCCTGAGAGGCTTTATTTTTACATCCTATCCAAAAAACTTCCAAACAGAGCTAAACAAAATAGTCTGAAAGACTACTCCAAAAAAATACAGTTCCTAAACTGTATCCAAAAACCTAAAATAAAGAAAAATGGGAAATACGAAATCAGTTACATATAATTTTAAAAAATAATTAAGCTGTAATTAAAAATTAATTAGTCGTATTTCAATATAACAATATTATAACAAATATAAAAATGTTCATTTATATCATTAATCATATCAAAAATTTTCCAATATTACAATTCATATTTTTATTAAAAATAATAAAAGTATTAATTATAATATTATTATTAATTAACAAATATATCAAAGATAATTAATAAATATATTTCAATACAATATTTCATTAGATATGGTAAACATCTTTATTTTTAAAACAATAAAATATTACAAAGTAAAAGCTTTAAATATTTTTTTCAAGATTATTTTATTATTATTATTATTATTATTATTATTATTATTATTATTATTATTATTATTATTATTATTATTATTATTATTATTATTATTATTATTTAAAATAATATAATTGTTACCTTTGCTACAAGCGATGGAAAAATCCTAGGTGAGAAACATCTTTTGTCTATCTCACTAAGGTCTAATCTTTTGCCTGTTATAATTTATATTTCAATTTTATAATTAAAATGGAAAAAGAAAAACAGTATACAATTTTGTACATTATATAATATATATAATATATATAATATATAATATAGTCAAAATAATATATACTATATCAGGTTTCACTTCTCTAATAAAACTTCTATCTCTAATATAATTTTCGCGCCTATATGATACTACTTAAAGGAGCTATTTCATTAGCTTTTTACTTAAGCAGATCTCAGGCCCAAACAAACGACTTTTCTTGTGGTCCAACCCTTTTTAAAAGATCGTTTTCTCCAAAACCCTCTCTAATCCCCTTCTCTATCTCTCTAAACCCCTAAAGTTTCTCCCTCTCATTCCCCCACCATTCTCTCGGTCTTCTCAATCCCTTTCCTGAAGTGAAGTCTAAAAATGGATTTTTGGATGAATCCAAATTTACATCCATCTGGAATATTCCGGTTGGATTGGGAATTGGATTTTAGGAATGAGAATTCCCAGATTGAGAGCTATGATTCACAGACTTATTTCAACACCATGGCGCCAATTTTATGATCCAAAAGCTCAACAAAGTGCCGATTCAGGCCATAAAAAAGATATTAAGAGAAAAGTTAGTTAAACACAAAATGTTGAAATGTGGCAGAAGCTTGAGAAGTGGATTATGAAGCAAGAATTTGTTTTCGAATTATGAATTTTAAATATCAATAAACTTTAGTTTCTTGATTTCAATATTGTGAAATATTTTTTACAATATATATATATATATATATATATATATATATATATATATATATATATATATATATATATATATATATATATATATATATATATATATATATATATATATATATATATATATATATATATATATATATATATATATACTGAGGTTTGATTGCCCTTTAATTAATTCAACTGTATATTAAAACTTCTAATTAAAACATATTAAAATATTTTACAAGATTAAAATTAATATATTAATAACATAACGCCCAAGAATGACGGGCCCACTCTAGCTTTCGTCTGTCACTTCAGACCTTGTTCAAGAGAGAGAGTTGATTCCACAAAAATTAAGCAAAGAAGAAATTATTTTTTAATTGGATGTTATTTTTTTTAGATTTTTCTTGATGATCCTAATACTATATTCTGAATGAAGTCTATATTAAACTCACCATCCTGCTTGTTAAAGTTCCCTGAATTTTTTAATAACAAAAGATTTAATAATTTTTCTTTTATTGATTTGTGGAGCAGAAAAAATTGGTTGCATATTTTGAATATTTATTGTATGGTTCCGGGTTGATCTGTGTGTCACCAACCCTTAATTAGTTTTATCAAATTGCAAATCTTGCTTATGTTGCTGTCGACGTCTTTCAAAATCATTTGTCTCGCCATAATATGAATCAGAACAATGCAGGCAAGGGACACGGTAAACCACAGGACCTATTTTTGCATTCCAGGATTTCGGGGGGTGAAAAAGTTTTTTTAATAGCAAATTATTGGAAGGAACTATATTAACATTTTGAGGAATAAACTTTTTAATGGGCCCCAGAGGGATGTGAGGGAAGGGCAGAAAGGATAAAACTATCAGTTCCTTTCTGCCCCTCCCTCCCTCACATCCCTCTGGGGCCCATTAAAAAGTTTATTCCTCAAATATTATAGTTCCCTTCAATATTGCTGCTGATAAAACTTCTTCTTAATCACGGAATGCCAAAATAAATCTATGGTTGCGTATATCTTTGTCTCATTGTTCTAATTCATATTATGGCGAAGACAATATTTGAAAGATCATTAACCTAGCTGGGCGCGCAATTTAAACTAATTCGCGTTGGTGACACAAGGTCAACGGACTGTACCACAACTGGGTATTCAAAATGTGCAGCCAACAGTCTCAGCCCACAGAGTCAAAAGAAAGAATGACAGTCTGCTGTTATTAAAATCGGGAACCTTCTTTGAGATAGCTAAAATAGACTCGTTATGGCCTTGGCATTGCAGGATCATCAAGGAAATCAAAAAAATAACATCCGACTAAAAAATATTTTAGCCTGCTAGCTATTTTATTGAATCAACTATATAGTGGCAGACGAGTGGCTTCATTTTTGGGCGATGATATTAATATTGTGAAATATTTTAATGTGTTACAATTAAAACACAATATACATAATTAAAAATGACATACAATAATAACTTAAAGATTTTATAAGTAATTATTTTGTTAAATATATATATATATATATTTTTTTTTATTTATATATATATATATATATATATATATATATATATATATATATATATATATATATATAATTTAAGTATATATATATATATATATATATATATTTATATATATATATAAAGAGTACATGAATGAAGTGAACTTTCCCCCGTATGAAGAAAGGTACAGTTTTATCATGGGTAGAACAAACAACAGATTTCATAAAAACTAGACTCCATTTCTTTTATATAATTTATTGATCAATTTTAAGTAAAGACTGAAAGTATATAAATATATGATTATTTTATTATTATTATTATTTAAAGTAACCAATGAACCCCATTGGTTTCGGCACTGTGAAAAGGATGATTTCATTTGTAAATTAAAATTAAAATGTATTTATTTGTACTAATTTCTTGTTTATCAAATGAACTTTGAGAGAGAGAGAGATTTAAGAGAGAGAGAGAGAGAGTTTTGCAATTTTTTTTTTTTATATTTTTTTTTTATTTTAATAATATATATATATATATATATATATATATATATATATATATATATATATATATATATATATATATATATATATTTTTTTATTTTTCTTTATATATATATATATATATATATATATTCTATATATATATACATATAATATATATATGTATATATATATATATATATATATATATATATATATATATATATATATATATATATATATATATATATATATATATATATATATATATATATATATTTATTATTTAAAATAATAATATATATATATATATATCTATATATAACAATATATAACGCTGCTATATATATATATATATATATATGTATATATATATATATATATATATACTCTCACTCTTATATATATATATATATATACATATATTCACCTTTTTCACCATCCATCCTGTTAGGTAGAACCTGTCAAGTGTTGCTCCTCCAGAAATCCCTCCAGG
>JABUQX010021289.1:22500-30000 GCA_015478945.1 Trachelipus rathkii | reverse complement strand
ATACTATTATTATAGTATATTATCATATATATACTCTAGTATATAACATGCTATATAATGAGCTAGGGTAGCGGTATAGAGTTACTGTAAGCAGCTGATAGGTATTATAAACTAGTCATATATATAGTAAGGATATATAGTAACTAAGTTAGGTATATGCTATATATATATAGTAGTATATAATTGTAGGGTCAGTATAAATGATATATTTATTACTATATTTAGTGTGCGAACGAATCGATATAAAAGATTGTTACTCAGATAATACAGTAATATATTATATCTATAGTACGCTATATATATATAGAATATCATATACATATATATATTATATATATAATATTATATATATATATATATCTAGTATGATATAGTATATATATATTATATAAATATATATATATATGATATATGATATATATATTGTATATCATATTTATAATATATAATATATATAATATATATAGTTATATATATAATATAATAATACTATATATATAGATATATATATATATATATATATATATATATTTATATATATATAATATGACAACTCGCTATAAATCACATGTAAATAGGTATTCAATTGCTAAGGAGTCCAGGTTCTACAGTCCCAGCAGTGTGAAGAATTACTGTCAGGGGTCATTATGAATACCTATTACACTGTAGATTTATAGCAGTTGTCATATATACATTGTAGTCCCCCGAATAAGTATTATTCACTCTGTCGGTACCCAATTTGACGCTGCGCCTGAGTGTGGCGGGTGGGAGCGCGTGGGTGGGTTCCTGTTGTTGTGGGTTGAATATATTCACACAGGAACAACTTCTCGTGCTTCACTTTTAAAGTCCAAATCGTGCGTGTGGTCAAACACAATACGCGTACATCTGGCTAGGGTCCCAGGTTCACGCGTCCCAAGCAGTGTGAAAATTACTGTAGGGGTCATTATTGAATATATATATATATTATATATATAAATATATATATATAGCTATACTATATACTATAATATATATACTATATATATATATATATATATAATATATCATATATATAGTTCTTATAAGAATTATATATATATAGTATAACATATACATAAACATACATCCATCATAACACTACATACAGTCATACTTCTGCCCTGAGTGCCCAACCTTTAATTGGAGAGCCACAAATACACACAGCTTCCAGGAAGGCCGGCTTGCTGCCTCCGGGCGGGGTTTCCAACAGGTCGAAGGAGAGAAGATATAGGAAGTCGCGCGGGGGGCGTCGAGAGCAGAGCACCCCCCAGAAAGAGGTGCTCTATTGTGTCCTTGGAATTGTGACAATCTTGGTGCAAGTGGGAGTGAACATTGTCTAGTTGAATCTATATTTATATTTGCCATGCGTTTTTGGGTGGTGACCTGACCTGCTCCGGGCGAGGTCAATTTGGCCTCTTCTGAACAGCGTTTCTTCTCTAGGGGATAGTTTTGGGAGGGGTGTTTAATTTGTTATTTGGGCGTTTTTGTAGGTATGGTATTGGTTAGATGGGTATGGATATGTGAAGTCCATGGCCTATTGGGAAGGGGCGGGGGAATTATGTTATAAGTGTTGTTGTAATAGAATTGAGCTTGTGAAAGAAGGGGGGATTTTAGTCTTTGTCCGAGGGGGATTGGAAAGAATTTGGTGACAAGGGTGGGTTGGTTTACGGGTTTTTCTGATAGAATTCGCTCGTCCCCACCATCTCCAGGTGTGTGGAGATGGGGAGGATGGAAGTTTCGTCGTGTAGATGTTGGATTGGGGTGGTTTTTAGTGCAAACCTGTGATAATCTGAGGGCTTATTTTTGAGAAATTTGTAGTTTGTTTATGTTTGGATTGTGAGAGTGCTGGAACGCAATCTGGTAGGCATAGTTTTTAGATTTGTTCTAAAGAAGGTTGTTTTATAGGTAGTTGGTGAGTGGTGTCCTAAACGCTGTAAATGTTGTGTTGGGAAAGGGTTCGAAGGGTGTTTAGTTTTCGTTGGAGTTGAGGAAGTTGATTTTGGTCGATGTGTGAGTGGAGAACGTCATTTTAATGAGATTTCATATGCAAGTACTGAATATTTTTGGGGTTTTGTTTAATTGGAAGGGAGTTGTTGTTCAGGGTGATTAATGGCGATGGAGGGTGGTATTGAAACTCGGCGATCAGTGGTTTAAAATGGTAATGGAGGAATTTAAGGGGGGGATGCGTCATTCTGTTTTTTGGAGATTAACAAACAATTTTTAATAGATGTATTGATATTCTTTGGTTATGTGTGTGGATCTGTGAGTGTTAACGAGGTCTAGTGTTTGGGAATATAAAAATCTGATGTCCTCTGAGACAAATTGTAATTAGTTTGGTGGATTGTGGGTTTGTGGTGTGCAGATCTGCAGTGAAAAAGTTGAAAAAAAATGGAGAGAGAATGGCCTCCCTGTGGGACCTATTCGCGTTGCCAAATTTGATTATATTGAATAGGGAGAGGTTGTATTTTGTATACCAGCACCTTTTGCGAAAAACGCGGTTGGTGTGGAATATTGGACAAGCCATATTCTTTAATGTTCATTAAACTTTTTCCTCAGTGGGGAGTGGAGGATTTTGATTGAATAAGGCTGTGTGTGGGAACAGTGCTCGACATGCTATGTTCTATTGTACTATTGCTGTGAATATAGATCATCGTGGGAAGGTACTGATTGATTGAAAACCCGTTAAATCGATGTATTGTGTGGAGGGAGGTGAAGAACGTGGTTTGTAGAAATAGTTCCTTTTGAATCAGTGTGAAATCTGGGAGGTGAGTGAGGGTAGGAGATTTTGTTAAGTATTAGTTTCCTTCCAGCGGTTTAGCTAATATCAGCGTGAGAGGAGAGAAAATTGGGCGGTAACAGGAGGGGGAAGTTGGGGTCTTTTGTTAGGTTTGTAGTTTTTGGGAGAATGAGTGGGCTTGTTTTCCAGATTGAGGGTAATTAGTTTGAAGTTGCCAGGATTATGTTGAAAGATCTCTGTGATAGAGGTTGAATTGCTTTTTCTCACTAGGTGTTTTAAATGTAGGTTAGAAATTGAATCTGGGCCCTGTTGCTGTTCGAATTTTGAGAGTTTTGAAGTGTTACGCACAACATGTCGGGTGTGAATGAGGGTGGGAAGTTGTGGTCTGATGGAAGTTTTTTCTGAGTTGTTTTTTTTTTATTTTCCTATTATTGGGAATGGGTTTGGTATTTTCTGGAATGTTTTAGACGTAGTGTTTGCAAGGCGTCTGATTAGCTATGTTTTTATGGGTGTAGGGAGGCCGTCGTCTAAGGTAAGGACTGATGCATCCGTGTGAGGGAGGGGGTTGTTTAGAGAGTTGTTTAGTTTTTTAATAACTATGCCATGTTTCTTATTATCAAACTCTGGAGATATTACTTTTGTAAGTATTCTGAAAACTTATTAGTGGTGTTCGGTGATTATGAGGTTGGAAGATTTTTGGGTATTTATGTTTGTTAATTGGTTTTGTGGTGTGTGGGGTAATATGGACTTGAGTTTTCGGAGGGAGTTTCTTCGTTTAATGAGGCTAATTTCGGGGGAGAGTTTGGGGTTATATGATTTCCTGTGGCCTTTGGGTATGTAGAGGTTGGCTGATTTGATAATTTTGTTATTTAAATGAATTAATGGAAGGTGGCAAGTTTTTGTGTCCGTGGAAATTGGTGTGGGGTTATGTGGTTTTTCGAAATATGGTGAGGTGAATGCGGCCAGTTAGCTTTTTGTATGTTAAGTGTATGTAAAGTCTTTTGTTGAGGGGGGTTGATGGGGGGGGGGTTAGAGAAATAAGGATGGGGAGGTTTTCTGAGCGTAAGTTGGTGATGGTGTCCCAAGTTAGTTGGTGATGTAAGGACGGGGGGAACAGACAATTTGTGCGTCTGGGGGAGGTAGAGGGATTGGTTTTGCTCTTGGGAGGGATCGTGGGGAGGTTTTGGAATTGAGGATATTACTGGAATCTAGTTCGTTGAGAGGAAATGTAGGTTGCCATCGGGGTGTACCTGAGGGGTTAGATCTTTATACCAGGCAGTGTGGTGGGCGTTAAGATCGCCTCTGAGTATGAGATTCGGAATTGTGGATAATATTGATAGGGGGTGAGGTTGTTTGGAGGGATTTGGAGAGGTGGGGTGGCGAATATAGAGGTTGAATATGTTGTAGGTGGTCTTATTCAGGAGGATGGAGCAGGATTGGGATTTTATTAATGCGTCAGGGAATAGTGTGGAGGTGTTAGGGGTTGTGTTGTGGTAAGATATGTTGTTATGGATTAGTGTTAAGAGAGAGTGTTGAGGAGGTTGGGAAGGGGTGTAAATTCCGTCGTAACCATAGAACGGGGGGAGGGAGGTGTTTTGGGAGAGGGAGGCTTCTTGCAGGATGGCTATATGGATGTTATGTTTTTTAAGGAAATGGAGTTCTATTGATTTATTAGTTAAACCGTTTATATTGAATTGTAGTATATTAAGTGTTTGGGGATTAGTTTTTGGAGGGAGAGGATTTTGGATTTGGATTGTTCAGGTGAAGCCCGTATTATTTCTGGGGAGGGTTTGAAATGGGGAGCAGGTCAGGTGTACCAATTTCCGGCAATTTGCACATTGAATGCTATTTAGTCCAACTTGTAGTTGGCATATAGGTAAATAATATCTAGGGGGACCTGGGTTTCTCTCGACATCTTCCGACCGGAGGAGAAGCAGTCTCCCCACTGAGAGAGAAGAGATAGATATAAAAGGTAGATCTGAGACATAGTTGAATGATTGGGGTGGAAGTAACAGTAAAGTAAAATAATATACGACCTGTGGGCCCGGCGCCAGTCCGGCTCCTTTCAGCGATGACCCTCCTGGTGGAGGGGGGGGAAAATGAGGGATCTTGCTGTCCCCCCCTGAGGCAGAAGTTACTTCTTTTTGGAGGAGTGCCACCGCAGGTTGAGGCAGACGGTCATACCACACGTAGGTGTCTCTCTATCTTCATGATATATAATATATATATATATAATATATATATATATATATATATATATATATATTATAATATATATATATTATATATATATATATATATATATAAGGTCTTATGAAACTCGGGAAAAAAAATCCATTGCTTGTTCCCCTTTACTTGACAAACAATACATATCTTTTGTTTTTTTGAAAGCAGAAATCGAAAAGAAGGGATGAAGCCAGCGGCGTTTTAAATGAGTGTCTACTGCACCAGACACGGTTTTTTGAGCCTGCTTCGGTGCCTGTTCGGGTAAGCGTCTTATAATTCTGTAATGGAAGGGAGCAATAGCCTATGCCTTCTCCTCTCATCACGTGAATGTAAAACAAGGAATGTAATAATGATTAACGTGTCATATATATATATATATATATATATATATATATATAATAAATAATATATATATATATATATATATCATTTATATAATACTATCTATATATTATTATATATTATATATATTATATATATATATATATTTATATTAATATATATATATATATATATATATATATATAATATATAATATAATATATATATAAATTATATATATATATATATATATATATATATTTATATATACTATATATTATATATAATATATATTTATATATATATATTATATATATATATATATATATATATATATATATATTATATATATATATATATAGATATTTAATATATATATATATATATATATATATATTATTTATATATACTATATATATATATATATATATATATATATATATATATATATATATATATATATATATATATATTAAATATAGATATTTAATTAAATGTAATAATATATTTATATATATAGTATATATATAAATATAATATATTATATATATATATATATTATATTATTATATATATATATATATATATATATATATATATATATATAGAGAGAGAGAGAGAGAGAGAGAGAGAGAGAGAGAGAGAGAGAGAGAGAGAGTAGCGCACTCGTTGCGATGAAATTACCTCCCATTGGTTTTATGGTGTGTAGGGTTTCCTATGACATTCCAGTGCCTGATGGGTCGCCTTTCTCTTTCGCGTACATATCCACACTCCACCTCAAGACATCTTACAGACACCATCTTATATCCACATATCATATGCTCATATTATATCCACACTCCTCTTCTAGACAACATCTTACAGACATCCCTATTCCTTATATCCCAATGTATAGGGGAGAAAGAATTGCCCACAACGAGTGTTCTGCATGTCGTAGGAGACGACTAAATGGACAGTGGTATTTGGGTTGGATGCCAACTGCCGCTTATCTTCTGTCAGGAATGCTAATGCATGCCTCGGAAAAGGTCGTGATCGCCGTAAGCGACCTTCTATCTTTCTGCGAAAATGTGTGAATCATGAGTACATGGAATTGCCTGAGGAATAAATGGGGAGGAGAAGAGGAGAGAGGTAATGGATATTTTTAAAAAGGATAAATTTAATTTGCTCTCTGTTACTGAAACAAAGGTGAAAGGAACCGGTAAAAATGAGTGATGTGGTGTGAAATGTATGTGTGATGATGTGGAAAGGAATGAGAGGGGGAGAGAAGGAATTGCATTTCTGATGAGCAACCTGTGGTACAGAGCTATGGTAGATTTTGTTTGTGTGAGTACTAGAATTCAAATGGTTAAATTTAGGTTTGAAAAAGTCAGGTTATATGTGGTTGTGACAAATGGTTCATTTGAAGATAATGTTGAAGAAAGTGCGATTTTCTGGAATAATCTGAAAGATATTTTAAATGGGGTAAGTAGGAGCTTCAGATTGATTGTGTTGGGTGATCTAAATGGTTGGGTAGGTGATTCAAAAAAGGATGGTATAACAGGTGACTTTGGGGTGTCGGGAGAAAATGAGAATGGTAAGAAGGTGATTAATTTCTGTTAGAAGAGAGGTATGTGTGTAAGTAATACTTTCTTTAAACACAAGAGTATTTATAAGTATGCAAGAGCTGATGTGGGTAGAGATGGTATCGAGGTGAAAGGTATGATTGATTTTGTGTTGGTGAAGAAGGAGATGTTTAAGTATGTGTTGGTTGTTAAATCAGTGAGAGGGTAAGGAGTGGGATTATCGGATCATTATGCAGTATTATGTAAAATTAAGTTAGTGAGGGCTTAGATGGAGAGGATGGTGGTTGGAAGGAAGTGGGTAGAATTAAGTGAAAAGTTAAGCAAACAAAGTAATAAGAATAAGTATTTAAGAGCGCTTGCAAATAAATCAGTTGAATGTGAACAAGTTGTAACTGAACAAATCTAAAATCAAATGAAGGAAGCGATTGTTAGTAGTGATAAAAGAAGTATGTGGATATGTTAAAGTAGGAAATACGAATGTTAACAGTGAGTGGTGGAATGAAGAGGTGATGCAAGTTGGTTAAAAGTAAAATAAGAAGCGTGATTAAATGTACTGAAAGCCAATGATGATTTACTATCCTCTGTCCAATGTATAACCCTTTCAGATTTTCAACACTCTTCTGCAATCTTCCTGCT
>JABUQX010021289.1:0-10000 GCA_015478945.1 Trachelipus rathkii | reverse complement strand
CAGAAGTTTTAGGTATGTACGATGTTTTTTTATTTACAACGGCAGAACTGAGGTGTTAACAGTATTATTTGCATTCTAAACAGATGAGCAGTTGTAGGTATTTGTACAGTATTACCGGTTTAATACTAACCTAAACTATATATATATATATATATATATATATATATATATATATATATATATATATATATATATATATATATATATATATATATTATATTAATATATTATATATATATATATATATATATATATATATATATTATGTGTGTGGTGTGTGTGTGTGTGTTTTAGATAAAAAAAACAATTCCGATCTTTTTTTAAAAAGATGTTAATTTAACCTTGTTTATATATATATATATATATGTGGGTATTAAATATATTATATATATATATATATTATATATTTTATAATATATATTATAATATATTATATATATATATAATATATATATATATATTAGTATTATTATATTATATATATATATATAGACTCACTTTCAGAGAGAGAAGGCTTTAATTAAAATATGAAGCAGACGGTAATGTAACTGAAGAAAAAGTTTTGGTTAAGAATGTAAAAACATCTTCAACTCCTCAGGGCTCTTCCAACTTTTAAGGTTCCAACTCAAAAAGAGTGGAAGACTGAAGTTGTGATAGAAAGCGTTGATGTTGGATCTTGGGGAACTGGGGTGTTTTTGACTTTTTGTGGACGAGTGAATAAATTAAATAAGAAAATCACGTTTCACTAGAAAATTAAACGAATAATCATAAAAATCACTTATTTTCGTTATCTATAAATGTCAAATCCCACCCGGTATTAATGAAGCTAGGAATCTTCAAAATAATTTCTTATTAAGTACCAAATAAAATATTGCATTCTAGCAACGAAATTTAATTTAAATTGGATGGTAGACAACTGATACTTGGATGACTCCGGAAGTCTGGATCTTAAGAAAAATCTATTAAATTTTAGTAATTAAATGAAATAATATATTAAAGAAGTTCGAACTGGATGCCAGACGACTTATCATAAGAAAAGCTGTAGTGCTGTACCCCCAAATACTAACTTTTAGTAATAGCTATTATTAAAATCGTTAATTTAGTTATTTACATATTTAAGCGAAAACCATCGTAATCGCCAGTAGATGATTAGACTTGTCGGTACTCGTATGTTAACTGTAAACCAACTCATAGGAGTCCTGTTCCGGTATTAGATTCTGCAATGATTATCTTCGTCCACCCTGACACTGAACCACACTCCACAGAGCTACACGTAAGTCAGGATCAGCTGGTCTCAAGTGGACTGCAAAGTCTTTAACAGTTTAAGAAAAATAAATAATTATAAAATAATTCATGAAAAAAGGAAAGATAAAACTATGCACCTAGCTGATTTTTAAATTCCGTTTCCCTTCTGACCCAATGTAACTCAAAGGTTGAAATCTTACCCTTTGTCAAATTTATATTATATATATATATATAGTATATATATATATATATATTAGTATATATATACTATATAGTATAATATATATACTATATTTACTATATGAGTATATAGTAGTATATATGATATATAATTATATTATATATATATATAATTAAAGGGAAATTAACTTGAGTTACATTAAGAAAGATCTAAATAAGCTATTCATAATGTATACTATATATATAGTCATATATACTAGCTACATTACATAAATATACAAGGTATGACTAACCCGCACACCTAGTACTTATATAGATTATATATATATCACCTACCGGTACCATACGTTTATATATATATGGTAGTACATATATATAAATACTATATATAGTCATAGTATATATATATATACTGATTATATTATGATTATAAATATTATATAGTATATAGTTATACTACGCAATAGATGAGAAAATTTATTCGTGATAAATAACTCATAAATATATATATATAATTATATATATGTATATAACTGTCTTTATAAGCTTCACTGATGTTATAATATAGTATATATTACCTAAATTAATAGACCACTACTAGCAGTTTTATATTACATTAGTGGAAGTGAACCCTAGTAGAACCCTAGCATGTATATACTAATTCTATACTCTCCCATTATTATTATATATATAGTACAGTTGTCAATATATTATTATTTATACATTGATACTTATAGATTTGCCCCATAAACATCTTATCATCGTATATTGCACCTTAAAAAGTAGGAACTAATACTGATTGATATGCTTTTGTAAGTCAATTCCATTATTAATTCCCTTCATTTGATGGCGAACATTGTGTTAATAATTAGATGTACTTGTTCTGTATTCTGACAAAGACTAGTAGCGATCGCATTTATACATGTAAGATATTTCTTATGCTTAACTAAAATAATATCAAAGCAAGGTAAAGCTAATTTTTTACTCTAATACATTCTCAAAAATTTTATATTGGGTACCGCATATCCACTTGATCAACTGTAAATAAACTGAATAGTGATATTAGTTGATTACTTAGAAGACTCAAATTTTGTAACTATATGTGGTATATATTTATATGTTTGCCATGATTGATTCCCCCACGCTATCCCCTATTATATTTTTATAATATATATATTATATTATGTTATATATACTCTATTTTTTGGTTCCTCGAAAAAGACGAAAAATCTAAAACTCCAATTTTTCGGTTTATTTTTATACATCAGATCATATTGGGGGTTATATACGAACGAAGAGAATTCGAAATATGATGGTGTACGTGAAATAAATTAGAGTTTTCTATCATATCAGGTGTGATGTCCGAGGTAAGAAAAGGAATAGATATTTTGCCGACTCTTAAATAAAAATAATTTTTTTGAAAAGAATATCGGCTTCTCGATATTAAAGTAATATAATATCGAAGTATCTAGATATATCGTACCTAAAGAAAATATCGCCAAAAATTATCGATTTATATTGAAGCAAATATTTTCTCAATTTTCACGATATATCGATTAATTGGGTTCTACATTCATTATTTATAGATTTATTATCATATATATATCGACTAACCTATAATCTAACTAATATATATATATATTTATTATTATATTATATACTCATTGACTATATTATTTTTTCCCATATTTATGATAAATTAATATTTTGAAATAAAAGTTGTTCTTTCATTATTCCTTCTTTTTATAATATTATATTACTTCATAGATAGTAAGTACAAATTATATCATTAATTTCTCTTCCTTATATTTTATAACTTCGTACTTTATCAGTAACTTAGCTTCTATTTACTTGTATATCCCTTATTATTAATCTAATTATCTTCATCATATATATATACTCTTTATAAATTATTTTCTATCTTATGACATTAATATAACATAACTATTACTATGTTACTTATTATGTATTTTTTAACACTTATGCACTAACTCTTCATTACTAATTGATATTGAACATTTTAGTAAGTAGGCATATAAGGTATAATGGGTATATAGGTATATAGAATAGTAAGTAGAAAGTTTGAAGATTGACATATCAGATGTATATGAGTAATATAGTATACCATGTACTGTATTTATACAAGTAAGAGAGGCGAATTGTTGTGATTGATCTATTACAATGGTAAGTATGTAGATACTAGCATAGTTTAGTTTAATGATATATTAGAGAGTATATAATAAATCCGAAGGTTTAAGAGTATGACAGTTAATTAAGTACCTCATTATATATTAATAGGGTAAAGAAGATAAGGGGCTGCCAGTTATATATTAGGGTAATTAGTGAGTTTATTGAGCTAGTATTAGGAGAATGATGACAGTATATAATTTGTAATATTAGCTGAAGGATAGTGAATATATAGTCGTAGTGAGATAATCTGAGGGATACTGTATTAGTAGTGTAAAGAACATGTGACTTGATAATTATGGTATATAGTAGGATGTGTAGAAGTAAATGATTTAATATTACTATAATACAAGTGAGTGAGTAAATAAATATAGTCATAGGATATTGTAACTAAGTGGAATTGATAGGATAAGTTCGGCATAATGTGTTAGCGTAGAGGTGTTAGGTGGTATTATAGGTTCTGTAATGGAATTAAAGTACGGTATCTCACTCACTCATGTTACTCAGTATGGAAAATTAATTAGTAGTTAATAAATGATACATGGAAGTGGAAGTGTAAGTGGTAAACTAATATTATTATACAGTGGTGAGCTGTATGTATGTAATGATTTTACTATAGTATGTCTATCTATTTTTAATTTATATTTATTTAGTTTGATAATATTAATAATATAATAATTATAAAGGGTAAAAGTATGTTGATTATAAGTATAATATAATATATGAGGTATGAGTGGTTAGTACTGATGGATATGAGGAGTGTAAGGGTATGTATTGTTACGTGATGAATTTGGCTATTTGTGGTAATTGAAGAGTTTAGAGGGTTGAAAGTAATGATTAAAGGTAAGTGATGTATGTATAGTGGTGAGAAATTTATGTATAGTACGTGATAAATATCATTACTGGGTAAGTTATAGTGGAGCTGTTAGGAACAGTGACATCTTGTGGATTTCATATAATCTATTAATTGTTATAGTATATGAACGTTGTGTGAATTGATAGGAGGGGCTGTATGCTAAGTTTATTCTTTTGTTGTATTTGTATAAAGGGGTAATATAGTGGAGTTTGTGTACTAGGGTCCTGCATGAGGAATTTTAACAATAAGTGTATATAATATATAGCAGTGAAACTTTTATTCATGAGTGTGGATTAAGGAAATTATATATAAGGTGATCAAAAGATATATTATATTAGATTGAGATATTTTCATATAGTGACTGATGTTTAGGTGTATGGAAATATATTATTTTATATATTAAGTTATTATATATATAACTATATATATGAAACATTAGTTTAGAAAGTTGATATATATTGTGAGTGTGAGTAAGAATAAGTGGTATAGTAGTGAGATGATATAAGGTAAACTAGTATGTTGTTAAATTGGATTTATGAATATTATGAATTAGGATTTATGTCGGTTATTAAGCAATGTATTAGTGATGGTGTGCTTGAATTTTACGCTGGTTCAAAAGAAAAATTAATTGGTGAGTAGTAAATAAAGTAGTCTGAGGAATAATTGAGTAGATTTGTGAAGATGCATAAGAAAGGTGATATAGTAATAATTGGAGTATAAAACTAATTTGTAGTGTTATGTTTTAGTGGACTGATACAGGTAAGAAACTCCACCCCGATTAAACGAGATGCACCGGGAGCTGGTAAGCGTTTTGTGTAAGCAGGTTATGCTTTTTTTATATAATATATATTGACTTCGCGAGGCCCTCAACTTATTATGTATATGTAGAGGGGATAATATCCGTCTAATTTTCTTATTTATCCTTTTTATCCTAGTGTGCGTGTTACGCTCCTCACTCTACTCACTCATATACCATATCTTAATGATGTAGTTTATGAGAAGGGAGAAATAATATTATATAAATTAAGTATATATATTTAATATATAATATTAATAAAATTATTATCAATATAATATATATAATATATTAATCTATATATTTATATATATTATTAATATTTATATTATTAATTATATTATTATTTATATATATATATTATATATTATAATTATTATATATATATATATTATTTATTATTAATAATTTCTCATTTTTTCACTAGCGCTGTGAGAGATTATAGGCACAGCCCGGTATACTGACAGCCTATCCATCTCATATATGGCTGTGTATCTGGTAACGTTCATTCCATATTCCACCTCTCACTAACTACTTCTCACTCACTCACGCTATTTTGACTCATCGACTGACTATATACTATATATAAGTTACAAATCATATTCACTATCAGTCTTTTTGGTTCTACCTCAATAAGTCTATACTTCATCGGCTGCTCAGTTATGTAACTCACTTAAGAGTGTAATGATGAGTATCACCCGTTATACTTACTTGCAGGTATCTTCCTCGCTCTATTTCAGGACTAATGTCTTACATACTCAGTGGTTTTCTCTACTAGTCAATGACATAATCAATACTAGTTTTATTCTACGCTAAGTCATAATAGCTCGAATTATACTCTTTCGCTGCCTCTACTTCTCGTCATCTAACCACTTCTCAGTTCTCATAAATTACTTATAATATATATCTCTGCTGCTCACATACCTTGTTTGTTTTACAGTAGTGTATTAAGTGCTTCATATAAGTTACTGAACGCATTTCAGGTCGTGTCTTTATATAATGTGATTTATATTAACTATTTAACATCACCTACTAGATAACATATATTATGTTATTCAGTCACATTGCTTATTAACATATTATATTCCATACCCTTGTGAACCTAGTTTCTTTTCTCTCATCTACTATTCTATATGCGTACTTAATTTCATATCATCCTATATTGTTATATATATATTATTAATATATATTTAATATATTATTTATATATTTATATTATTATAAATATATTATATATATTTATATTAATATATATATTATATATATTATTATATATATATTATATATATATATATTATTATACTTAAATATATTATTATATATATATATTTTATACTAAGTATATATCACTGATATATATACTCTATGATTAGCATATTTACTATGTGTTAGTGGTATTTAGTGAGTGTGATATCTCTATTTATAATCTAATTAACTAAGACTTACACTTTAAAGTATACATTTAGATAACAAATAACTAATTTATATTAGTGATAATTTATATAACTATGTGTATTTATACAAACTAAAATATGCTCTCATTTAATATAGATATAACACTTACATACTGATGGCTCCTAATACTTTATATATATATATCGTTCGTTTTATTATAGTTTACTATCGAGTTTTCAACTTAGGTCGTAATTCTTCTGATTGTTATATTGCAATTTGAAATTATTACTAGTAGCTCTCATTTTAACTTTGCTAAAGTTTATTTGTTGTATCTTCATCTCTACTGTCTATCACGATCTTAATTCTATCTCTTCTCTTATACTACTTCTTCACCTTTCTCCTCTTCTCTTCTCTCTCTATATGACATGCTTTGCCCACTCTCTCTTAGCTTCACTCTTCTTGCTCTTCTTCTCCCAGTAATCTGTTGGTCTTTCTCTCACTTCATCTCTCTTCTCTATACTTCTCTCTCTATTCTTACTTACACCACTAAATATGCACAACCTACATACATTATCATATTGTACTCAACACACAATGCATACAGTTACTACACTACTTTCATCACCACTCACCTCTATTACAATCAACGCTATATAATATATATATATATATTATTATATATATTATATATATTAATATATTATATATAATATATAATATATTAGATATATATATATTATATATTATTAATATATATATTTAATATAATTAATATATATATATATATATATATATATATATTATTATATATACTATATTATTATACTCGTATTATATATATATATATATATATATATAATTTTATGTATATATATATATAATATATATTAATATATATAGATATTATATATTAATATATATAATATTATATATTATCTATAATATATAATAATATACATATATATATTTAATAAATATATTATAATATATATTTATTATAATTATATAATATATAATATATATAAAATATATACATAAATATTTTATATTTATATAATATATATTATAATATACTAATATACATTATATTCTATTTATGTATCTATATAAAATTAATATATTATATCTTTATTATATATATATATATTTATATATAATATATCTTATATATATTATATATATAAATTATAAATTATATAATAATATATATTTATATTAATTATATATATTATAATATATTAATTTATATTATTATTTTTATAAATATATTAATTTCATATTAATATATATAATATATATATTATATATATTAATATATTATATATATATTAATATAATTATATTATATAATATATATTACATAATATATATTATAACAGTCATACATTTATAATTTAATAAATTTATTAAATATATATAGTATCTATTATGTATAATATAATATATTAATATTATATTATATAATTAATATTATATTGATCTATATATATTATCTCATAAGTAGTATATATATAATTAGTATTATATATCTATTAATTTACTAATTTATATTTCAAATTTATATTAATTATATAATGATGGTATAATTATATTAATTATATATAATATATATATAGTATATGATCTTATATATTTTCTTCCCACCTGAACCAATATCGCTTACACTAAGTGATACTTGCAAGCCGTCTGGCCACACCATATAGACTCATATAAGCTATATAATACATATCTACTGGAACCCTCTCATCTGGCAAATTTTCCGTCGCATTACCGGCTCAATATAGTCACATATTTCTGAATTGTCATACCATTATACTGACCTACATTCGTCGTCGTATTTTTCTAACTTAATGTAGTTTATAACATACACTCTAAAGTTTTCACATATATTTTTATCTAGAATTACTTCTCATACATTTTGCTATATAGTAACTCTATTTATTCTTTTAATTATTCTAAAGAAGTGGAATATTTATCATTTAACAATATTATTGTTATGTATAAATAGGTATTATTAATGTATTAGTATATATATATTTATATTAATTATTTAATATTTAGGATTTTGTTTTATTTGAGATATACTGTAAGTATTCATTATTTGTATTAGATTATTTTTTAGAATTTATAATGTATGTGAGTACATAGAGTAATTACAGAGCCCATGATATTGATATTGCAGACTCAGTTTGGCCGTACTTATTTTGTAGTAGGCCGTTGGGGTTCTTGTTATTATCATTGTATCTAATATTTATATATTTATTATTATATATATTTATATAAATATCATATATATATATAATTATTACATAATAATATTATGTACTAATATTATTATTATATATATATATTATAATTTATATTTAAGAGTCCTGTATATATAGATATATTAATTATATATTAATATATATATATATATATTATTATAATTCTATATATGGTAAATCGACTAGAGTGATAGATTAGTTATAAAATTACAACTCAATAGCTAATATGACGTACTTGTATTATATTTATTGTTAATAAATAGAAGTTTATTGATGTAGAGAAATATATTTCTGTTAAATGAGGGTTTAAAATATAACGGAGGAGGGAAATATACGAATAAATTTTTGCGATTGTTACGAATTTTCATTTCAGCTGTCCTTTATCTAGCTCATTTCACTAGTACTATCGTCATAACATATTATTTATTATCTTTATCATCCTACTTCTCTTTTTTATAATTCTCTCTATTTTTCTTACTCCTATTAGTATTATTTTTTCTCTTAATTTTTATACAAATTATATATTCTATCTCTATATAATTTTATTATTATTCTTTATATTATCTACTATTAGTCTCATTTTCTTGTAAATTTACTGTTTTTGCTTATTTATGTTCGATAGTATACTGCTACTCATACTATATTATATGAACTATTATACTACTACTTACTAATATATATTCATACTATGACTCTTAACTTACTACTCTACCACTATCACTTACCCA
The DNA here is from genome assembly GCA_015478945.1 of Trachelipus rathkii. Lineage (NCBI taxonomy): Eukaryota > Metazoa > Arthropoda > Malacostraca > Isopoda > Trachelipodidae > Trachelipus > Trachelipus rathkii. Next base: position 346 of record JABUQX010021289.1, on the reverse strand, counting down.
TACTACTTAAATATTAATATAATATTATACTACTACTTACATACTTATCTTTATATATACTATATTACTTACTACTGATTATACTACTTCTATTAATTATATAACTTTATTCATAAATATCTTTTTAATCTTCTTCATACCCTCATATAGAAATCTATCTTATACATCTCTTGGTATATATTTTATAATTAGTAATAATAATATAATACTACTTTAGCTCTTTACATATCTCTCGAGTGCTCACTAATCACTATTTTCGACGTGTGTACGAAGCCTTTATTGCCTCATAAATTTTATATATTATTCTCGCTTATTATTATTAAATTAAAGGATCTCTCTTCTTTCT
>JABUQX010021288.1:25000-36805 GCA_015478945.1 Trachelipus rathkii | reverse complement strand
TATGATGTATCAGCACATTTCGATCCTGGCGTGTTGTCTGGAGGTACAGAGAGCACAGCTGCTCGTATATAATAATAGCTATATATTGATATATATATATATATATAGTATATAGTATATATATTATCATATGTATATATAATATATTATATAATATAATAATTTGATTATTATATATATAGTATTAAATGTGTGTTCGTAGAGCCGGGCATTTACTTATAAATAGGCAAATCATATGCAGTTTCACCCCATGGTATTTAAAAAATTTATATATCACGTTATAAATCAAATGACAGAGCCTTGTTGCAGTATAATTACTTACCGTCCACTGTCTGTGTAAAGGTAGGAAATTTTCCACTAAGTCAGACCATCAGGAGTTTATACTATGTGATTTGTTCTAGTAGAAGGTTTAATTTCTTTCAACTGAATTTCCAATTCTGTAAGCTTGCTTATTACAAGCCTACTCAAACTATTAGTCTATAATATTATCCAATCTTTCCTCAGTAAACACTGATGCAAAATAAGCATTGAAAATATTAACCAATACCATATCTGAACCTGTAGGTTTTATCTTACTTTAAAAACTTGTTGGTCTTTATTGATGTTATTTCTGCCCTTTCTCTGCCTTACTCAAACTATTATTCTATAATATTATCCAATCTTTCCTCAGTAAACACTGATGCAAAATAAGCATTGAAAATATTAACCAATACCATATCTGAACCTGTAGGTTTTATCTTACTTTAAAAACTTGTTGGTCTTTATTGATATTATTTCTGCCCTTTCTCTGCCTTACATATTGACTGAATAATTTCATTTTTAACTTTCTTATAATTTTTTAACTCCTTCACCTTATAATTTTAATAAATAAACTTTGTCTCTAACATAACTATAATTCTAATTAAGGCTGAGCAATAGGAATATTTTTTTTTGCTGGCTATATCATTTTAAAATATGACTGAAACTCCACATTTTTAAAATCACTTGGCTTATCTACCGATTTTCATAATTTTTTTAGAACACGACTGTAAATGCAAACAAAGAATTAACTAAAATTTAAAGGAAGTTATTTGGAAGAGCCTCTGTGCATAGGGGCCATAAACATTAGTATAGATTGTAGCAAAATATCGATAGACTTACGCTAAACGCATATCAATTTTAGAGTCAGTTCAAACATCTATTTAGTTTTCTGTTATGTTATGGCAACAGACGTACTAAGGTAGTTAGAGAGTCTACGAGAGGAAATCCTATTAGGTTAGGTCTCGGTTTAGGTTCCAATTAGTTCAAATTATGCTAAGATTTGTTGTTAAGTAAGTATACACAGGTTTGACTATGTGTATACTTAACAAAACTTTCCCTTAACGCGACGACTAGCAAGGTTGGAGCGGCGGGTACTAAAAGCCAAGACTACCGATACCCATGCTATACCTAAACAAATTAGATGGATCCTACTTGCGCATAAATGTAGACAACAGAAAGTGTTTGACTGTCCCTATATAATATATATTATATATATAATATATATATATAATATAATATAATTATATATATATATATGATATAAATATATATATTAAAATATATATATATTAATAATATATTATGACCTGTGGCGCCGGCTCCGCCTACCTGGCTCCTTTGAGTACCCTCCTGGAGGAAAAAAGCATCTCACTCATCAACAGGAAATCTTTAACAAAATCCTGAAAGCCAATTATATAACCCCCAATCTGAAACAGAGGCATTAACATATCGCCAAAATGGAAAACCTAAAAAAAAAAGACCCCAATTCCCCATCCTCCTATTGCCCCAATCTCTCTTTTTCTCCACCATCAGGCCAAAACTGCTGGAAGAAACTAATAGAAATTCCCCAACACCACCCTCTCCGAACATCCACAGCGGAATTTAAAGGCAATCATTCAAAAACAACAGCCCTCACTTCCCTCACAAAACACATAATTATTGGCCTCAACCCATCCCCATCACACAGATCCGCCATAATTTACAGCCATTCGACATTAGACAAAGCCTTACACTGTCCCCACATTATTGTCCCTTATACAAAAAATTCTTCAATCCCCCCCTAGAAAACGAATGATAAAAGTGGCTTAGTCAAATTTCCTTACAATAGAATATGCCAAACGCCTCATAAAAACCACCCTCTCCCACTCGCATCAAACGCCGCCCCAAAAACGGCGCGACACAGGGCGCCATTCTCTCTCCATTCCTCTTCAATCTCTTAACAGAGGATCTTGCCCACCCCTACCAACGATCACCAAACAGATTACTTATTGCAGACGACATCAGTCTCTCATTTCCCAACATCCACTTGTAAACACAGCCACCAGTACACCCAAGATACCTACATTATTAGAAACTTTGGCACTCACCAATAGATGGACCAGCTGCTATCCCCCTAATCCTCCATTACCCTGCAAACCACCTGACCGCACCAATCCTCATTTCCACCCATTATTATTCTACTTTGCAACAGACAACCCCTTCCCCTAAATTAAAACCCCAAAAAATATTAGGACTCACTTACGACAACACACTATGACTTCTCCCACACACATCGACCAATATACTTCCTCACCAACGGAAAGAAAACTCCATCTTTGAACTCCTCCCAATAACACAACTCATGACAGAAAAACACCCACCCCTTACCACAAATCTATCAAACAACCTCCTCAAACTATATAAATCTATGCTCCCGCGCATGTTCTCAGCACTATCACAATACAACTTAAATAACAAGTTACACAAAACACTGCCCTTGGAATAAATTTCAGCTGATGTATCTTAAAAACTAACCCCCATCCAGAGCTACAAGGACGACACAACCACATCCTTCCCAAACCCACCACTTTAAACATGCGTAGACACAATTTTCCAGAAAACACTCAATCAAACCCATCCATGCCATCCAAATCACTCCGCAAACACCCCCCCCCCCCCGACACAGACTAATAACACTTAATCTTGAACCGACTTCCACAACCCTGGAAAAGTAGCATAGAAATAACATAAACAAAGGCGGTATGGAGTGTAAAAAACCACTAAGGAAAGTACATTCTAGCACTCAGAAACGCAGAAGCATTGAAATAGCTGAAAGTAGCTTAATAAGTTAAATCCATACTTTAAATGTTTTTTTTTTTTCAAATAAACATCAATAAACTGATATGGCATAACAAAAAAAACTATAGAAAAAATGTAAAAAAAAATATTTTATCAAAAATTTGAAAAATGTGTCAAAAAAATGAAAGGGGAAAACGAGTAATTTGCCCTTGAATAAAAATAAGTAATTGAAAATTATAATAATTTACAATTGTTACAGTCATTATTTATTAATATTCAAGTAATATGAAACTGTAAATATGTTAAAAAAAATAATGTTGTTATAAATAAATGGTAACTTCATACCCATTTATTATCCTCTTGCGACAATGTTTTTTTATAAAAAATAAGGTAATTTTTTTTTCATTAATTAAAAATATATTAATATAATAGTGGATAGGTAGTATAATGATAATAAAATAATGAATATAATGAAAAAACACTATGTATAGTACGATACCGATGACTAGTAAAATACCTAGGGTACTAAAGAATAGTAAAATAATACGGAGTACCATTATAAGCTATGTGGATGTTGGGTATCACTATTTGGCTATAATCATTAGTTCTTGACTAATCAAAATTGGCTAGCATGGGATGTTTGAGTATCATATAATAATATATATATATATTATATATATATATATTATATATATAATATATATATATAATATATAATATATATATATATATACATATATATATATATATTATATATTCTTATATATATATATATACATATATTATATATATATATAATATATATATATATATATTATATATATATAGTAATATATTATAATATAATATATATATATATTATATTATATATATATAATTATAATATATATATATCATTAGTTTACTAACAATGGTGGGTATTTGTAGTACATGTAATCTTAACAAGCCCTAAGGGGCTTTTGTGAAGTTTGCATGAGCATGTTTGGTTATGTGGTGACTGGACAGTCTCGAACAGCCTTCTCGAACAGCCTGCCTTGTTCTTACTGTCTCTATATCTTTAATTTTAGTAATAATAATAGTAATAATAATAATAGTAGAATACAGGTTACACAATAATAAATAATGAATAATAAATAATTAATAATAGGTACAGAAATTAAGAAAAAACATTTGAGTATTATTAGTGGAAATTTTTTGTGAGGATATAGTTCGTCATTATTAGATTTCATATAAACAAAACATCTTGAATATAATATTTTTTCTAATCACTTAAATTATTAAAGCAAATACTTATTATAATACTCATTTACCACAAATACCCATTTTAACCCAAAACCAATCACCATTAATATTTTACGGAACTAAAAGGAATATGCGCCATTATTTCCATCACACCACGTACTTTGAAACTTTTGTTGATCGTATTAGTCAGATTGTAATCCAAACTGAAAATTGGCCGAGATACAGACCTTAAATTTTTTTTTTTTAAAGAAAGTCTAATTTACTTAAAGTTTTAGAATTTCATCTAGTCTTATATAAATATTAAATTATTGAAAAGGCTGACGGTAAACCAATTATTAAAATAAGATTTTAAATCATCTAACAAAGAGTTTGATAAAAAGCTTTCATTATTAATAAATTAAAAGATAAATTTGAAATCTTTTAAAAGATACAATTTCCAATTATTAAAAATTAAATTAGTTACCGTTAAACATTAGATAAAATATTATTAATTATTATAACATTATGTTTTTTATTTATTCTTTTTTATTATAAGATTCAATTTAATATTTTATTTTTATTCAATAATTTATTGTTATTATTACTTAACTTACAAGTATACCCTAATTTTTCATCGGCATGGGAATTCAAATCAGAAATTCGCCATCTGGCACATAAAATATGTCTAATTTAACTGATGTTTTAAAATTTCATCTAGTCTTATATAAATATTAAATTATTGAAACGGTAAACCAATTTATGATAAGTTTTTTGTACAGAGAAAAATCTAGTAGATTAACAAAATCTTATCATAATCCTAACAGGATGCCCAAACGGCATGAGTCACTAATTTTTTTTTATAAGAAAGTCTATGGGGAAACTTTTAAACTTTGAGAAGGCTTTAACTTTTTTTTTCCTAAAGAGACTGCTATTTCATTTTCATTATTCTTCATTGCTTCTCTTTTTGACGTAGGGGAGATATATAATTTTAATTTTTTTTTTTTTGTTAAAACTTCTTTACGGATTTTAACAACTTTGAGGCGCGTAGTTCTTCTTTCGCGAACATAAGATCGACAATTTCGTTTTCACTATCTTATTTTTTATATTTTTAGAGTTGATCACTCCTGTGATTGTTCATTTATAATTGGGGGTGACAACCCTCGGGGTAACAATTACCATTTCGAGGCCCTTATAAGGTGCGGGGCCCATGGCGATTGGCTGGTTGCCCTGCCTGTACCACCACGTATAAAATATAGTATATAATATATAATATATATATTATATATTAATATACCTATATAATAATATATATATATATTATTATATATATATATATATATATATATAATATAATTATCTATATATATATATATATATATATATATATATATATATATTAATATGTCAGCATCCCGAAAGTTCAGGCATGTGACTAGAAAACGTATAACAGCTACACGAAAATAAATATACATTTTATAACAAAAAACGAGGACACATTTTACCTCAAAATTAAAAAAAATAAAAAAATAACGCTTTTATAAAATTTAAAATTAGTTTTAAAAATGTTGAAAATATTACAGCTCGTAAATCGAAGATGCTGCTTACTCCGACTTAGGACGAAAGTCCAAAGTTTATTTTTTTTTTAAAGACGTTACCCCCACAAGGTAAACAAGTATACAATGGATAGAGTCGGGTTCTCGACACTACCAGGACACGGGGGGACTTTGTCCCCCTTCTGTCCCAACAAAAAAAAAAGATATTAAAAAATATAATATTTTCTCCAAAGCGTCTATACAACAACGTAATTTGGCAACTTTCTCTCAACGAATGCAAGGTTCTCAAGGTCACATACAGAGCGCACTATTTCAGTCTAACTATATCTAATACTTAGAAGTTATAATAATATAGAATAAAATATTTTTTTTTAAGTTTCCTCGATGAAATGACTTCACTGAAATCAAAAAATTTTAGTATTTTCCTGTAGATTATAGTTTCAGTACATGCCTGAACTATTTCGGGATGCTGGCCAAATATATATATATATCGTATAGATATAATATATAAATAATTATATATATATATATATAATAAATATATATATATAATATATATATATATTTAAGTATATATATAATATATATATATCCAAGTTTTCATAAAGTAGAGATAAGTTAGGTATGGCTGTAAGCTGTTACTAATTGCAGAATTTTCTTGGTAATTGCCACAAAATATATTGGTGGAAAAATATATTAAACCCTTTAGACTTGAAGTAAGTAAATACAAACTTATCTGCTTTTAAAATTTATTATGGCATGTATACTATGTAAGATTGTACAATCCCATAGTGTGCTTGTGAATGCATGAGCATGTCTTGATGATGATCATATTAGTTATTGACAGGACAAATTCTATAGGCCCAATGTCTTCTCACTGGTCTTTTTTTTATGGTTCTAATACAAAACACAGTGCTAAAACAACTACAACATGAAATAATACTTGGGCAGATTAAACCAAATCCGTTAAAAAGTATTTCTTGCTAAATATTGAATACACAACAGTATGCGAGCATATTGCCATTATAAGGCTATTTTTCCAAAATATATATATTTGTATTATATATATATAAACACAGTTAACACGTCTGAAACAGTTAAATATGTGGTAATAGTCTATTTTCACTATTTTTATAAAGACATTTACACGAGAATATACAAGATTAACTAATTTACATAAAAGAAAGATGGCAGATACCGCGCCAACAAAACACACTTGTATATAAAAGTGAAATCATGCAATCCATATTTGAACAAACTTAAATGAAAACCTGCATTTTGGAGGCCTATGTAATAGAAATTCCAAATGTGGGGTCGCAATCAGAATTCTACCGATATAAGTAGATTCCATTCTTTACACTTTATGTATTAATTTAAATCATGAGCTCCATTTAAAGATAAAACTTTATTTCAACGTGTATAATTATTTCAACTTATTTACCTTCTTCGAAATAATAGTCGTGCAAGCAAAAAATATTTCCTAGGTTGCATGATTGAGTGATGCTATGATTATCAAAATTTTAGTTTATGGACTTATGATTTTTTTTTTCTCTGTGTGTACCAGTTCTTTGATACGATTGAATAATAATATAACGAAGTGTTCACTCAAAGAACCTACACCCCCCAGAATACTTCAGAAACAACATATGATGAAACCATTATTATTGTTTTAATCAAAACATCCCGTTTAAATTTAAAAGAAACATTATATCTACAAACGGATCACTGCCGAGGTCGAACACTTGATCCTAATCATATGCTGACTTCCTTATGATCCAATCTGCGAAAACAAAAATCCCTTCGTAGAAACAAACACACTTTAACCCCTATTTTACATAGGTATGCGGACGGAACCCTCATAGTTTAGAACAAATCATATACATCAAGTCATCAAAGAATTGAATGAGTTGTTTGTCATGCTTAAAAATCACATCACCGAATACTTAATTAATAATGCTTATTGTTTTTAACATCTAAAATGCAATGTTAATTCGACGGCTCTATTCTACAGGCAGACTGTCAAAACCCACTGACTAATGTCTGTATATGAACTATGGATCCTATTCACCGAATATTTACAAAGAATCTATCTAAAAGAATTCTTAGTTACAGAGCATACAACCTATTTTCAACTTGGAAACTTTTGATGAAGAAATTGCCGCATTAAGTAACATTAAAATTAAACTGTGATCAATCCAAATATTCAGTTGAAATTAATAATTAAACCCTTACAAATATCTAATAAAGCAATTGAAGAATAATGAGAAAAAATGATAATTACATTTCCTTCATTCAAAACTTCCAATGACTATGTGTCAATAAGGAGAGAAGGGCCAATCAATCAACTGGTATCAAAAGGCCACCTCAAAAGTGGCAACACAAGAACCACTCAAAAACTTGCTTTACAGGACGACTAACATAATTCGAATACAAAGATCTGAAAACCTCCATTTAGCACAAGAGATTGCTTTGCCCGACAACCATCACTTTTTGTTACCCAATTTAACTGCCCTGAGTTAGACTTGACTTCGACACTATATTTTACACTAAGATAGAATGAGTCGACAGGCATATCAACATTCTCTCTAACAGTCAAGCAAAATCTTTGAACAATTCTCCAATTACTGCAACATGTCAATCAACTATTAGATAATATTCTAACAACCACAAATATTATACGATGCGCGTGTTGAAGCCAGCAACTTAAAAGCGAGGCTTTCACATCAAAACACGCAAACCAGACCTTAACATAAAATTTATGTATTATCAGACTCAATATCAATATTGATTAAACTTATACTATATCGTTTAAAAACTTATTCGCTTACAATAAAATAATCCTGAAGAAGCTTAAGTCATAAAGACGAAAACGCGTCGGAAATCTGCTAAATATATCTTCTTTCCTGTATTTATTATTTCAAAGATATATTTTAAAAAATTAAATTATTGTACAAAATATAATATTATTGTACCAAAAATGCAAATTCAAAACTAATTTATAATATAGATATAATAATAATAATACATAATCAATAATAATTAAAATAATAATAACTAATAATAATAATAATTATTATATAATAATAACTAATAACTAATAATAATAATAGATAATAATCTAATATAATAATAATAATAAAATAATAATAATCAATAATAATTAAATATAATGATAATAAATAATAGTTCTAAATTCTTCAGACTCCGACTCCGACTCCGACTCCACTTACACAGGAACTTTCGACAAAACTACCGACTCCGACTCCACTCACACAGAATCTTACGACTCGCCGATCCGACTCACTCACCTCTGCACAGAGTTCCTCGACTACCGACTTCCACTTCCGACTCCGACTCCGCGGAAAAATTGCAACGAACTCACGACTCCACTCCACACTCCACTCCGGACTCCGCACCCTTGAGTTTTTTCTTTTAATTTAAAATCTACACCTCTACTCCAATAGCATTGTTTCAATATTTTTATAGTATAATCTAATACACTTAAATAAAGACTACTATAAAATTAATATTCAACTATATAGCAGCAATCAGACACATCGATACAAAAACTTTCTAAAACAAACTGCCACAAAGCCACAACATTTCGTACATATTCCTACGAAGAGGAATCGAAGGTTTCATATATTTCGATATAGTAGATCAGACTAGCCCGCCCCTTATAGTTGAGCAAAACAATGACGTATCATTCGTCGCCCCGTGCAAAAATTTTACTTTCTAAGTGCAAGAGTCAGGAGCGAGAATCTTCTAAATGAATTTAATTATTATTATAGCTATTTATTATTGTGGTTCGTTTTTTCTTTTAATTAATGATGCAAAATAGCTTCTTTTTTTAACTTTATAAAAACTTTATATTAACTTTATATTTTACAAATTTAATTGCAATATTTAAAACCTAAAAAAATTGGGTAGGAGCTACCTACCCTATACCCTATTATATACACCCCTGAATAATATTTATAATATATATATTATATATATATATATATTATATATATATAATAGTATATATTATATATATATTTATATATATATATATATATAGAATTAATAAATATATATTTAATGAGAATACTTTATATTCGTAAATGAAATTTATTAATACATAAGAAAATAATAATAATCAATAACGTAGAAAAATGGAGAAAAAAAAAATATTGCAATTTAAAAACCGCCAAAAGTACTTGCAATTACTTTGCAAATTTTCAAGTAAAAGAGGTGCAAGTACAAGTACATGCTCGGTTTTATAATCTGCAACACAAGTTTCAAGTACAAAGTTACTCCTAAAAAAATATACTTTTCAATAAAGTACAATACTTGCTGATATATAAGTATATATAGATATATATATTATATATATATATATATATATATAAGATATTAATATATATATTATATAATATATATATATATATCATATATATATTATACTATAGTATATATAATATATAATATTATATATCAACAACCCCCAAAAATATTAGGACTTACCTATGACACTTCACATGACGTCTCCCCACATGACCAAATCACATCATCAACATTCAAACGAAACTAAACACCCTCCAAACCCTTTCCCAACATAACTTTAAGTGACAGGAAACACACCCTTACAACCACTTATAAACAACTCCTCAGAACATATAAACATGCTTCCCCGCATGGTCCCCAGCACTATCAAAATCCAACTCCAAAAAAATACAAATCACACAAAACACCCCCCTTAGAATTATCACTGGATGCACTAAACAACTTAACCCCCCTCCAACATGACATACTGACTTACATCCTTTCTATCTCCACCCACTTGGAGATGGTGGGAACTCAATTCTACCAGAAAACCCTAAATCCACACCCACCCATCTCACCAAATATTCTCCAACCCATCCCGACACAGACATCCACCACCCTCTTCACAGCTAAATTCTATAATACATCTACACATTATATTCCCCTCCACCTCCCCATAGTCAATGACTTACAACATAAATCCACGACCCACAGACAACTAAAGAACGTCCTACAAAACCGCCCAATAACAAGTCACTAAAAACCCCCCCATCCCAAAAAAATTCCTCCAAAATAGAAGAAACACGTCCAGAATGAGGCCAAATTGACTCGCGAGCAATCAAGTCCACAACCCAAAACTAATTACAAATATAAATATAGTATTCAAATAGACCAATTACCACCCCACATTGCACCAGATGTCAACATGTCCATGACAATAATATACAGCTCCCATCTGGGTGCTCTCTCCGAACGCAAACCCTTGCAAATTCTCTTTACCTCGTTCTCGTCCGGGAACCGCCCAGAGCTTGCCGGCTCACTGAAGCGGCTTGGCCCTCATCACTGAGCGGAGCCAGGCAGAAGTTGTATATGATATATATATTAGATATATAATATATATAAGTATTAATATAATATATTAATATATATATATATATATATATATATATATATATACTATATATATATATATATATATATATAATATATATAATATTATATAATATATATATATATCTCAAAGGCGACGCCTACACGGCGCTTGCTCTGGTATAGCCGAGTTTCTATATATAAACGATCATCTTCTACAAAATTCATAAATTTACATAATTTTTTCTTTTTTTGTGAAAATGTACATATGAAAAACAATTATTACATTAATCATATAAAACTTATTTAATTTAAACAAAAAGTTGTCAAGAAGATCGCCATTAATAATGCCTCTTTCAATAATCATAAAGGTACAGCTCAGGCTCTCCGAAATAGAAGAGAAAAATTTTTAAGACGATATACTGTATACGATAAATACAATACTCAATAATAAAATTATAACAAACAATTATTTAATAATAATAAATTACAAATAATAAAGAAACAAAAACAATTACGAATTACAAAAAAATAAAGAAATAATATAATATAATAA
>JABUQX010021288.1:0-22500 GCA_015478945.1 Trachelipus rathkii | reverse complement strand
TATATATAATATAATAATATATTATATATATAGATATAAATATATATTTATAAATATACGTATATATTATATATATAATATATAATTATATATAATATATAAATAATATATAATATAGTATATATAATATATATATATATTAATATATTAGTATATAATATATTATAAATATATATATATATATATATATATATATATATATATATATATATATATTTTTTTTATAGATAAATATATAATATTATATAATATATATAATATTATATTATACATATAGTATATATATATATATATATATAATATATATATTATATATATATATAATATATATATATAAATATATATATATATGATATATATATAAATATATATATATATATTAATATATATATATAAATAATATATATATATATATATATAATAATATAATATAATTATATATAGTATATATTATATATAATATATATATAATATATATATATAATTACTATATATATATATAATTAATTAATATATTATATAATATTATATATATATAATATTAATTTTTTTAATGACCACAGATTAAAAAATGCCAGAGGGCTTCAAGAATATCCAACAGATTAAGGAGACTCGAAAACAATTTTAAATGTTAAAAATCGGAAATTTGAAATGCGGAAGGTCAAAATATGGTGAGAATATAGAAGTAAAAATGTTTCATAAAATACCTGTAGAATACCCAAATGTAGATGATAGTGGTTAGGTCTGGTTACAGAAGATATGAGAGAAAAGAAAGAAACTGCATGTGTAGAAAGACGAGTGATACTAGGTATATTTAAAGAAGGTATTGGACTAGTTATTTGAGAAAAGTAGTGTCCGCTGTATACATATTTTATGCTACCATAAGAAGAAGAAGGGGGAATTAAAGAGTTAAAATGCCTGTCAGAGTTGAAAGTTGACAGAACGGGCGCAAGTAATGAAGCCAAAATAATTACGGAAAGAAAGTTTTTTAATGCGGCGGGAAATAGATTTTTGTATGATTCCAGGACATACCAGAATGAAAGATAAGTAGCGAGAGTTTCTGAAATATGATTTCTGATAGCAGAATCCCTAAGACGAATAGCTCGAAAACAGTTTGAAGTTAAAACAAGGTTGAATTTTAATTAATGTGAAAGTAAATGAAATAAATGTCCGGCTCCGTGTCGGTTATGGTTATGTGCTCCGCACACACCTAGTGACCTCTCCCACCAAAACTAAACATTCCAAGAGAAATCAAGGAAACACGACCGCAAGTCCAACTAGTGTGCTAAACCTGTATTCCACAATGTAACCACTGATAGTGGGAAGCGTTCCATGCAGGAAGACTTGAAAAAATAGAACAGAACTCAGAGATAAGAAGGGAGTTGGATGGGGTCGGGGGTTCAAAAGGTGCAAGAGTTTCATTGAATAAAGCTAATGGATAAAAGTTAAAAGATTTAACTGCTCAAAGTTACTATCGATAGAGAAACAGCAGATGAGTTCACCAGTTGTATCTTCAGAACATTGATGATGATGAAGAGAAAGTTTGCTCTTTTTGGGTGTTTAGTCAGTCAAAGAATTTATGGTAATCAGTATTTTACTGAGGAATAATAAATCAACTGATGAATTTAGTTGTTAACTGGCAGGAGAGCTTAAGTAACAGGGTAGAAAATCTGAAAACATTAATACGAGAACGGGCTATGTTGTCGTAGTCCTCATGCCCCCATTAAAAATACTGAGGCCAGAGAAAGTAAGGGAGAATAAAGAACAGAGTAGGGTTTGCTTTTAGAGCGTTCAAACATCAGAGTTTCGATAAAGAGCATGAGTTGAGGTCTAGTAGTAGAGAGGCGTTTTCAGATAAAAAGGAAATTTGAACAAGGACCACGAATGTTTCAGAAATGAGGAAAGATGACTGTGAATCGGAATTCGCCGACAGCTTTTTAGCTGCCCCAACTCCACCACTCCACCATCAGAGGCTATCAACTCCCAAGACGGAATGTTTGAATGCACCCTCTAACTGGTATTTTAGAAATGAATCTAGATTTGTAAACATAGTGTGTGCAAGTATATAAAGTAGAGTACATGTAGTGTGTAGTGTGTTAGTGTGTGAAAGTAGAAGTTAGTAACCTACTGGACAGGTTTGTAATGTCTCCAAGTATAAGGAAGAAAATATACTGAAGATAACCTCTGCTCCAGCCAGGCTTAACCTACCGGTTCCCGGAATGCCGGCCCCGCCCCGGCCCGCCCCGGCCCCGGCGCATCCATAACATAATTACCGAAATGATGGTTTTTCATCACTCAGTTAGCACTACGTTCTACCTCTAAAGAAAGGATTACACCAAACCAAATACTGAAATATATTCTTGTTATTTGAGACACCAAAATTCTTTTAGTAAAAATGATAGAAAAAATTCGATTAAACTATAATCAATTTTTATTGTGTTATTTACTATAATTTCAAATTAAAAATTTTTGGGCAAAATTATAATTTTTCCGAGTTTAACATAAAAATATTCAAATTTATATATCAAAAGGAATATTCAGAATATAGGAGAATAAATATAATGTTAAAATATTGAAGCTATTTATTATTTAAATGTGATGAAAGTTTCTTCGAAGAAGAAATCAAAATTTTCCGAAAATGTTTTAAGCATTCATTTCTTTTGACATCTGATGAGATTTTTCTGTTTTTGTTATAATATTTTATAGTATATACTATATATATATATATATATATATATATAAATATATATATATTATATATATTATAATATATATATATAATATATATATTATATATTATGATATTATATTATAATATATTACATATTACATCCTCTCCAGTAAGGCTCACGAGCCGCTTGTCAGTGGGGCCAACCTCCACTTCCATTGTGTTCTATCGATTACGATCCCACCAGCCATCAGCTCATCCACTGCAGGACATCCGGTGTCTCCTTAATGAATCATCCACTGTTGTCTCTCCTCTCTTCCGCGTCTTCCACCTGGCCTCACTTCCCTCCGGCTCCACCATCCACTCCTACTTAGCAACTCTCTTTCTTCCTGCATCCTCTCCAAGTGTCCACCATCTTAGTCTGCTGCGTCCACTTTATTGCTAGTCATGGTTCACACCCTGTTGTTTCTCTCTCTGTATCTTTCTGTTTCTCACTCTGTCTTTCTCTCGTCTTTCCAATCCCGTCCTACACATTCATCTCCGCTTCTGAATCTACTCGAGTCTCTCCCTCCTGTCATGCCCATGTCTTCTGGCCCCATACAACAATATTGGTGTCAACACTCCCTCGTATATTGCTCTCTTCACCTCTTTGTTCTATATTTATCTTTCAAGATGGTATACTGCTCTTACAGCTCCTGCCATACTGCTCAATCCTACTCGTAATTTCCTTTGCCACACCCCTTTCTCTTCCAATGCTCCTAGCTATTTTATATACTGTTCCAACATTTTTATCCTCTCTACCTCTACCTCCACTTCAACTCCTCCTCCTCTCCCTACTTACTATCATTACTTCTGTTTTCTCCACATTCCTATTTAATCCAGCTTCTCTCAATTTTTCTGCGAAACACAGCACCATTTGTCTCAACCTCTCACCATCTTCACTCCAATACACGCCAAATCATCTGCTATACCATGATGTCTTCCGTCAGACTCTCCTGCTAAACTCTCTTTTACACCTTTAATGACTGTGTCCAAATACGCTATAAACAGTTATCCGGCAAGCAGCACTACCCGCCTTAACATCCAGTTTTACCTCAACCTATGTCCTCGTTTTATATCCCTGTCTTACTACAAGAGGCTACTTCACATAGTACTTTCTTACTCCTTTATCAGTCTGTCTTTTCAACTTTACATATCCCTCTCCAGAACTCTCCATACTTCTCCTGTGGTCAGATCAAACCTTCTTCAAACATGAAGGCAATATATGCCTCTTGTTGTATTCCCATGTCTTTTCCGCTATCATTCTCAATACGAACATTAAATCTGTAGTGTTCTGCCACCTCTATACCATACTGCTCTCACTAACTCTCGCTCATTTTTGATTCTTAATTTCTTATCTTAATATTCGTCTTGCGAAGTTCGATAAACATTTGGTACATTGTGACATGCCATTAATGACGATTCCTCTATAATTTTACAATCACTTCCTGCGTCCCCCTTACCTATATAAATGGGAACTATATTGACCTTCCCCAACCTTCCGCACTCTTACTCTCCACCCATACACCTGCTTCAGACTTTCAGCATCAAGGTTCAGCTCTCGCCACTCCCTCTTCAGCAATCAATCATGTATCCATCCTCACCAGGGGAGTCTTTTCCGCTCTTTCATTTTCCCTAACGCACCCCAAAATTCATGCCTCCGATTCCCCTCCTCCTCACACTCCTTCTTCCTCTACATTCGATGTTCTCTCCTCCTCTTCTCTCCCTCCTCTTCGGCCTGCACCTCCACATTCAACAACTCATCAAAGGACTCTATCCACCTTTTGTTTTTTTCCTCGGATTACCAATGTTTCACCATTTCTATCTTTGATATTACATACTCTCTCGCTCCTCTATACGTTCTTTGCCAATCTAAAAAATCTTCTTCTTGCCTTCCTTCATATCACCCACGCAGCTCTTTGGCTAGCTTCTCTAGCCACCTTCCTTCTTTGCCCCCTCTTCACTCTTCCGCTTCATTTACTTGCTTACATGTACATCGCCTCATGATTTACACAACAGCAACAAATTCTGTTTTTAAGCCATCTTTTCAATGCTAACTTTTGTCTCACAGCATTCTTTACCTGTTTCATCCACCAAGGTGTAGGGCTTCTTTCTCACTCCATCCCATCCATATTTAATGCCTAGTTCCTAGCCGGGCTCCTTCACACACTCCTATTTTCCATGTTTCGATCACTGTTCATCTCCAGTATTTTTTCGTTTACTTTACCAACATAATTCAATTTCTTATCTTGATCTTATCTTCCTTTCTTGATAATTATATATATATTATATATTGTATAATCATAATAAAATATATATAATATATATATATATATAATATATATATAATAATATAATAAATAATATATATAATAGTAAATAATAACAATACCTTAAAAATCAAATCTGAAAACACTGCTCCGGATAGGATGTAAGATTGAATCGGCCATATGATGTTATAACTAAGAGAATGTTTAATGAATTTTCGCCTGAGAAGTAACTTGGTATGCATAATTGTTATTTAGGCTCGAGTTGAGCAAATGTATAGGTGGAGATCAATTTGAGTCAGAATGAACTTCTAGTCTCTAACGTGACTTCCGCTTGAAAAGAGGCATACGGCGCGTAGTTTGTGAGGGTTAGATGCTGGTGAGACTTTACAGGTGTGGTATTTCATTTGGACAGTGTCTGAGCGCTTGATATGTACTCCAGCCCGGTCCCCGCCTGCGTCAACGAGCGAGGCAACCGGTCTGGGGAACTGTGTGGGTGTCGAAAGAGTGGGCCATTTTTCCCTGAGCGCCTCTGCGGGGTCTCCTGTCCCCTAGCCTAGCATACACTCCCTGTGACCTACACATGTGTCGCGAATTAAATTGCTATGTAGGCGCAATAAAGTGATGTGGTTATCGCTGCACTTGGCGAGATGTGACGAGCCATACGATTGTTTCAGCCGGTTACGGTGTTCAGGTAATGAAATTCCTGGTGTGCTAGGAGTCTTACCCGGTTACTAGGTGTGTGGTCCAGGTTCAACGGGTTAGTGGTCAGGCTTATAGTGTTTGAGATCTGAAATTTATGTGGATAATGTAAATGTGAGTGAAGTATAAAAGGTAGGGAAAGGTATGGAAAATGACACTGTACAAAATCATTAGGTAAAGTAACATTAACAATTCGGAGATTAAACGGGTTGCCTTATGTATGGGTTCAGTATTGACAGGCAATAGCACGTGGTTGATACACCTTCTTAGGTTTAGATTATATATAATTGTATCATAGTCAAGATAGGGAATGTATAAGATAGTGATGTGTTTTATTTCCAGATTATGGTCCTGTGAATTAGTGATATAGTAAGTATTTAAGTAGTTTATTATATGTGCGAGGTATTTGAGAGCTGAGATTCAGGTATCTTTGTAACTTTTAGATATTAGACTGTTGATAGGAAGATTGGATTATGGTTAGTGTGATGTATAAAGGCAGCATTATGATTAGAGAATAATGGAAATTATAATGGGAGAGAGATAAGATCAGAATAGATAGAGTCATATGATAATTAAATATATATAAATAGAGATAAGTGACGGTCATTATTTATTAAGGTAATAAGTAATAGTGTTTATGGTACCGGTGTAAGTTTAATAATTTATAGTAGAGTAAGCGTTAACGATCTAGGAATAGGAATTTAGGCATGGATTAGTATGAGTTAGTAGTTAGTTATTTATCGTGATTGAATAGTAGTAATCGAAAGAGTTAATGAATGTTTGATGTATTGGACAAAGAAGAGTATATAAGTTTCTGAAGTGCGAAAATGGATAGTTTATTCATTCCTTGATGACGAAGGATGGATTTAAGAGTAAGAAGGTGTTAAATAAGGTATTGAGAACATGGGGCAGAGATATTATGTATGTGAAATGAATTTAGGGAAGTGAGTATGAATGTGAAAACTAGGAGTAAAGGCGTTGTATAAGTTTTGCTTATTTTAATTATGAGTATCATAGGTCCGTCTAAGAGAGAGAAGACGGGGATAACTTAGTGCAGTCTATTAGTTCGTGCAAGGTTAGTTTTTGGATGCTAGATTGGAATATACGAACTGATTGCGTGTGTTAAGTGATGATTAAAACACAGGCGCCAATTTCATTAATTCCCACTCCCGCAATGTTTCATGACGGATAGGACTATCTCCTATTATGAATGGATTGGGATTATTATGAGCGTGATAAATAGGTTACGTTTCTGCACATTTAAGATTTGATGGGTATAATAATTATTAATTTGAAGATAATACCATTAGTATAGTCAGTTAATAGTTTAATTGATCAGAAGGATGCATACTAGATGTTTGAGAAAAAGAAGAGATAGTGATAGGTTATAAGGTGTATTGTGAGTAGATTGTATTGTTGGTAGATTTGTATTCTGTATTTTTGTATTAGAGATTCGAAGTAAGAGTAATATTAGTTAAATGTGTTTATAGTATATTGCTTGGATAGATATGAGAAGAAAAAAGGATTTTAGGTAGTTATGTATGAATGAAATGGTATACTGATAAAAGTATAAAATTAATATTACCTGAAGGTATATAGTTGAATGAAAAGTGAGGAGACTAAAAAGGTATTTTTGACGAATTATGTTATGGAAGTAGAGGAAGTCAGCTGAGCCACAGGAGCGAATGAAGAATTTTTGGAAAATTGACAATAATTGCCGGCGTTATATCCGCATTAAGTTAGTTACGGAAGGCACCTCCCAATATATATATTGACATTAAAAACGACCTATCACGACAACTTTCTCATTCACCCACCACGTTGCGAATTGAGATTGAAGAGCAGTTAGTGAATGAAGTATGATAGTATATAATAAGCTTGATATAGGGATAATGTATAGGAAGAGTATAGTCGAGAGATCTCTATGTGGATATAGTTACCGATTATGTATGCCTGTGCGTAAAACACTGTAAGTGGTACAGTATTTAGTACGAGGGTTGTGGCTGGTATTGATCTATCCTGTAGAAGGTAACATGACAGATAGCCACTGTTGACTATTAGACTAGGCGGGCTCTCTTTTTCCTTACTCTCTTGCCTCTTCTGCTGTGTAGTTTCACGAATCTGCGCTGTATAGCCTATTGTATCGGGATTAAACGGTTTTTCACGAATCATATTGCGATCTGTGTGCCTCGTTGTCTGCTCGCTATTATCATGATTGCCCAGTTCTGGAAGAGGATCAGTCAGGTGTGTGACTGCTCCTTCTTTTTCAACTCGCCAAAAGCTCTGGGCTACTTACTCAGTTCTAGGTAATTTGACGCTTTTGGGTTTTACGACCAATTCGCTTCCATGCGGGTCCGTCTCTTCCCTCATCTTACTTGCAGGGCGTATGAATGTGGTCCTCTCTCTCTATCGCTACCATTGGACCTTCTTTCCTTAGATTAATGGACATGTGATGCGTGTTCATAGATTAGACATAGATATTAACAATATGTATAGTGATGTATAATGAATCTTATTTCTCTGTGAAGACATTTGGATGAAGTTAGTGAAATATGTTGATGTGCTGAAAAATTGTTAAGATGATGAAGATAGGGATACAAAGTGAAAGTCGAAAGATTGTATTAGTGATAAAGTGGATTTTAGCGAATGATGGTTGAATTCTGGACACAAGGTGTGAATGCAATCATGGAGTTTAATAAGTTAATGAAAAGAGCAGAAAAGTTTATTTGATGAGATATAACAAGTTCATGAGTCAGTTTTATCCTTAAAGCCGTTATAAGGAAATGTAATGAGATTGTATAGAGGATTTTTAGTTAGTTTGCGTTTAGAATTATAGGATAGTAGAATTTATGAATAAATATTGTATTTTAGGTGTATTATATTATATATATTTAAATATTATATTAATAGATAAAATGTGATGAAACCTTTTATTGGTGACTGTATAATGGTACATGGAAAAAGAAGTTAAGTATTCGAATTGTGATAAGTGTTATTATAATACTATATTATATAATGATAAAATGAATGAAGCGTATTGAAAAGTTGAAAGCGGTAAATTTACTGAAAAGGATTATGTATATGTAGAGAATGGCTTTAATTCTCGAGAATTATATATTAAAACACTACATATATATAGGGAGATTATGACGAAATAATACATCTATTCTCGTAGACTAAGTTATTATTTACTAGAATTGTCAAAAAGAGTGGGTTATTCTGTATGGATATGCAATTAGTTTGAATAAGTCAGAAATTCATTAGAACCAAGTGGTATTCTCATAGATTGAGTATTTTGAAAGAAGATACGAATGTAGAAGTGTCGAATTAATTGTGTTATTCGTAAAATGACGCTGAATTTATGTGTCATGACATTAAAGGAACGAACTGAAAAAGTAGTTCGTATTACATTAAAGAGTTAGTTTGTGCTGTCTTTTCGAGAGATAAATTTGCGTGTGATAATTCTTAGTTAGATCTGTCTCACGGAAAAAAAAACCAACTTAAAAAAATTAACGTTTCGTGTCGATATAGGGGATATTGAAAAGTTATTCTATGCTCCTGCCAAAGGCTCTTACCCTTGGATACAGAACACCCTGGGCACAGGGGTATATTTAGGACAGGAGATATGATTAAGCGGATAGGTTGATAAGTATACGGCTATGGCAATGAACTTCTATGGTTAAGATTTATTTATAGTGATTATTATTGATTATGTGAGTCATTAGAGATATGTGCGAGGAGTGTTAAATAGTAAAGAATTAAATTTGCTTATGATATTATGATGTATCATTACTTAATAGAATGGCCTGGAAGTGAGAGTATGGTAATGATATAAAATGTAAAGTTATAAATAAAGGACCGGTAATATTAGAGTAATTTAGCCTAAAAGATTATTGATATATGAATGGATGGATTAAAGGAATAAGTTCCGACTAAGGAGGATATATGTAACGGTGAGGATAAGGTGTATCCTAATATTATAACAGGACAAAAGATCTGAAGTTGGCAACTACTGTGATTGCATTGGTGACATCTATCTGAAGTGAATTTAGATAGCTTATAAGAATTTAGAGCGTTTGGTTTCGAGAGTGCCCTGAGTATATAGGAAATGTGTAAAAGATATTGCCGGGAGTGGGAGGCCAAAATTTTACTGACCGAGTAAAAAGAAGGAGTGAGATGGCTCTTGTATACGGAACTAATACATGCTGGAAGATCATGATGAAAAGAGAGAATTACGAGTACACGGTGAACTTATGATATTATCTTCGGAAGCTGAAGCTCCTCAAAGAGTCAACTCCCGAGTTGTAAACGTAGCTCGCTGTGCGTCTATGCGAGTCGGAGTGGCAAAAAAGGTTAATGATTGTTGATGGAAGCTAATAGTAAATATATAATGTTTTAGTAAGATGATGGATATGTCGAATGCAATTAATGGTGAATAAGAGATAAAATAGAGAACCTAAGTTTGATTTTTGAGTAATAAGGAGGTGAGGTAGTAAATGGTGACAAAAAGTGAGGATGGTACATATACAGTATTATAAATCAGTGTTTTAAGGTGTTGCGTTACATTCATTTGAGGTAATCGAGAAAAAGAGTTAATGCTATAGAATGAAATTAGTGGTTGAGAATCAGAGGTTGAGGAAGGTAAGTGATTTCATGTTGTATTAGAGGGTGTATTTATTGAAGTGAATTGGATTGAGAAATATGATTTTGATCCAGTTAGGAAAATACTGAAATAGAGGTCATCTGTATTGCGATCATTGGGAGTAAGTGGAAGATACTTATGGAGAGTGAAAAGTTAGTGCAAATGGATGAAATGGGAGAGATAATTTATTGGTGGACTGTAATGTTAGGGAATACTGGGAGAGATTCATTCAGATTTCTTTAAAGATGATAATGCATCGATGATTAGAGTTACAGGAGATTATAATGAGCAGAGTTGACGTGGCAGTAAGATAAGATAGGTTAAGTGAGTAGTTTAGTGACGGTATTAGTGAAGATTACAAAGGATTTTAGAAGGTCAGGAGTGATTTTGATCGCTTATTGGAAGATAGTTTATTGTTAAAGGATAGAAAATACATAGGGAACCGGTAGCTAGGAGAATAAGGCTCTGAAACAGTAGTTGTTGATGCTGGAGCGAGGCAGCACGGGAATTGGCCGTACTCGTGTTTTTTGTATTATGGTGAGATTGTAACATATTATATTTTGAGTGACGTTGAAAGTGTCAGGTTCTCAGTTTAAGATGATATTGAGAGAATGAATAGGTTTTGTGATTTGAAATAGGTGTTAAGTCTAGTTAGATATTTTAGAATGCAAGAAGGGAGAATGTGTAAAATTTATATATTAGTGTATGTATGATTTTGTTGGATTTTTATAGGTAGAGTAGTTGGTAGTTAAGGGGATAATATGAAGAAACTGTTAATGATATCGAAATAGGTTAATTTTAAAAGTATGTATAAAGTTCGTTAAAAATTCGAAATCGTCTAGTATGATAGT
Organism: Trachelipus rathkii; assembly: GCA_015478945.1. Taxonomy (NCBI): domain Eukaryota; kingdom Metazoa; phylum Arthropoda; class Malacostraca; order Isopoda; family Trachelipodidae; genus Trachelipus; species Trachelipus rathkii. Next base: position 11,331 of record JABUQX010021288.1, on the reverse strand, counting down.
TAGCTAAATAATGTATTTATTGTTATATAGTATTATAAGTTCTAAGGATAAGGTGGGAGTCGTATGGAACCAAGATTTTGAATATGTGAAAGAATTCTTCACGGCTAAGAAGCCATCCGAGCTGAGCTGTAAACTAGTAGACTCGAGATTACATGGCAGCACTGAGGATGAAAATAAACTAAAAGAAACAAAAGGAAGACAACCGCAGAAAGATTTAGAAGATAAAATCGAGGTGTTGTTGTGTGGTACGTCACGTGCCGGAGAATGCTGTGATCTCTAATATTCCTGAGCTGAAAAGTAGACGGCGGAGGGAGAAGTATGATTTGTTAAGAAGGAATCTGTACCACTGGGCTGTATTTTATAGTGAGTGGGTCGACACCACAGGGAGGGTTTAAGTGAATAGGGCGCCTCAAGGTATGATCTCTACCGAAATACGGTGTAAATCACGCGCACCATTGAGAAGGAGCTTGTTAGGTTAAAAAATATAGATCGGGCAATGTATGAAAGATGAGTAAGTACATCGTTTAATCCTTTAATTAGTTATATAAACGAGAACTGCAATTTATCGATTACGAAATGTGTAGTATTGATGTTTGCATACTCACTCATGTGTAGAAACTCGTGGCACGCACACGCACACTAAAAACAGTATCACGGACGCCAAAATGATATGGAAACCCCCTTGTGTTAATGCGACATTAATGATGAGCGCCCATAAGAGTGTAATGAACTACGTGGTTGGAGCAAGGTGCCCCCCCCCCCGTCTTGGCAACGTCCCACCTTTGGCGCTTGACTCGATTGTAGTTTACTTTGCTTAAGTAGATTCATGCGATAGTATTAGAGTCATGTAGAAATAGGTTAGTAGTGGTATGGTGTTAGATCTAACAAAATGAAATTAATTGCATATGCTGTGCCGGATGAAGAATAAAGACCTAGTGACGAATGATGTTCATTTAGTTATAATATTTAAGGTGTTAACGGTATAGTATTATTGATGTCGATGATGTTAGTCATGTTAATAAACAGAAAGCGGAATTAGTTGAATTATATAATATGTCTGACATGTAATGGTGTATCAACGGAGTATTTGAATAGATGGATAGGGGCCAATGACTGCTGAAATAATATAGTAAAATATGAGCAGAAATATATGGAAAATGTGAGTAATGTGTTGTTTACACTAAGTTGGATCTATTTTTTGGTCACTCAGAGTTAGACAGGTAACGACCTCGTTTTTGGATTGTCAAAAAAGGTTAATTTTTATATTTGTTCACTGAGCGTGCTTATGCTTATAATAAGTTTAAGCTTAATGATATAGAGGACAAAAAAATCGAGAATACATATAGAGCTCACAAAAATTGATTTTACGTAATAGATGATAGATGATAAGGAGGAGTAAGAGTTGGTAACTTATTATTTTTTATGGTGTTATAGGAGAAGAGAGTCATTGATTGTTATAGACTTTAAGTAATATTCATGGAATGCTGATACAATGTTAGTGAGAAATTGCAAAAATATTCATGGCGTTTATGTTCAGAATATCTATGATCGTAATTGAAATCTCTCTGATAAATGGAAGAGGATTGGATGAAAAACCCAGTGCTTGGTAGTTTAGGGCCTGAAGGATGTGTGTTAAGTAGGGGACGTTTGAGAAGTATAGAGGAGGTAAGTTGTTATTAGAGGTTGTTACAGTTTTAAGGGATAGGGGGTGAATTCGTTTTTTGATATGCGTAACTGTAGAAATTTTGAGATGAATGTTTTCTCGTGAGGGAATTGTATGTGTATTAAGATAGAGGCGAGGTACTAGTTCGTGTAGAGTGCGGCAAGAAATTATATTGTTTAAAGTTGTAAAGATGTTGATGTGTCTGATGATGGGACGCTAAAGATATATTGTTGGTATGGAGGGTAACCCTGAGACGCGATGTAGACTACGGGGTAACAGAATGAGAGTTTCACACGAGACATCAGAACACAAGATTAGAGAGACGTGGAGATGAAGCACCAGGGTTATGCTAATTAGCGTGATTCAAAATTTTCCCAGTAATATATGAGTTGCTGGCTTGTGAAATGAGGAGTAGAATGATATGAGGCTAGAGAATAGAGGAGTAGAGTTATAGTGGACCTAATAGTGGGGATGATAGGTAATGAAGAGGAGGAACTTAAGATATGAGTTGAGTCCGCTTGTGAAAGTAGGAAATACGGTAAGAATGGAAGTAAAAGTCGTAAGAAGCCGCTGATGCTGTGGGTGAAATGTTAGCTACAAAATGGATAAAAGTGTCTGTAATTTTTGAAGACGATGGAAGACAAGAATCGAGAATGAGCTGGTATTATATTTTCAGTTTTGTGTCTGAGCAAGATGTCGATGAATGATGAAGAAAATGTGGCACAAATTACAATAGACAGCAGAAAGTTTAAAGTTAGAGAAGAAGTTATCGGCCAAAATGATGGTATACTTGTGTGATATTGAATATGTATACCTTAGATGAAAGTGAGAGGGTGTTGGGCATACGAAAATAGAACTTGAGAGCACGCGATATTGAGAGAGCAAGAATACAGATTCAGGCCAATTTAATGGAGACGTGAGATGTATTTGGAAGTAAATTTATTGATGATGGATATTGAGGGATTATAAGTAGGATGAATGTAGAAAAGGCGATTATATTCATTAAGGTAATAGAGAGAGATAAATCGAGAAAGATGATTGACAGATAATGTTCTGACTATTACCTAGGGGAGGAAGTGTGAATTAAGTAAGGATGAGAGACTGAATGAAAAGCGGAAGGTTAGGGGAATTAAACCCAATTAGGAACAAAGTGAAGAATATTTGAGAAACCGTTTACTAGGAAGGTAGAGAGGAGTATAGTTAAAAAGACAGTAATGATTATTGTGAGTATGTTAATGACAACGGCGTATAAGGAATAACTAAATTGAGTATGAATATTAGATTATGGCTAAGAGTCTAAATCTGGATTGACAGCAACTTCTTGCCAAGAATTGAGATAGGACTATTAGATAGTGAAGCTGACCGTCCTCTAGTGGTATTTGATGATGCGAGATATTTTCTCTACACTATAGCTATCCAGTATGGAGTAGTATAAATATTTTCTCATCTCTCTTGCGGTGCGGTTAAGTATCGTTGCATATAGTAATCAGCTAACGTAGTGGTTGTTGGATACCTCACTTTGATCCGCTGAGTATTTGCATGTCCGATAAAAATTGAATTTCCGACTTTTTATCCAAGGAGATTATTTTAAAATATCACAGGTCGAAGTAAATGAGACTAGGGTCGTATTTATGAGATCGAGAGCACGCTCAGATTGTCAGTCGGCATGCTCGCTCGTTAGTTGATGATGCGGGATGTTGATCGGGTGAAGCATTCGCCACGAGGCGACTTTAGATTCTATGCCATTATCTCTTTACCCTTTCGAGTCTTGCCTAGATTCAGCACGGCACAATCCGATCACCCTTTTTTAGGATTGGCGATTGAAGATATTGGTAGGTCACAATGTGAATTGATTGTATGTATTTTACTTTGTTTATGTCAATTACAACAAACATTATGCTTTAATTCAAAATAGACCAGCTCATTGTAAATTGAGCTACACGCTAGACTCTTTTAGAGTGAAAGTCTGCGTGATGTAAGTAAGAATCAAGTATAGGTGCTAAAGAGTTCATAGTGTAGGTATCATGTTGCATATTCGATATGGTTGATTTTGATAGATGAGATCACTAGCGAAGAGAACATTTGTTAGGAAAGATGTTTCATTTTGATATTGGAATCCTTTGTATAATGGAGTGGAAGTTTGTTTTTGTGAATATTTTTCTTTTAATCAACATATAAAATTATTAAGATGATTTGATATAATATGAAGTATTAACAAGTAATTAAAGAGTTCATATGTTAGGAAAATTTTTTTATTTTCATTTATTTATTATACAACTATTTATATTTAATGGGTTAAATTTGGCGTTAGGGAATATAAATGCAGATAAATAGACTAACTACATAGTACAGTAATTTTAGATGGATCCAGTATAGAAGGTGGGATAATATACGAATATTATACACTCGTTCCAGTTCATACGCACGAAAGGCTGGAGCTAGCACTGTTTCATAACACCCGTTAAAAGAATACGACTGAAGAGCTTAGCAAAGTAGAGGTCTTGCATTGTGCGATACAAAAAAACACTTTGTTCAATTAAATCACCGTTTGGCACCGGAGGCTAGTCTTTATTGTCCAATGTTTATTTTGTTTGTATAGAAATTATAGTAATATTATTATTTAACTTCTATATACACTAATTTTAATTTGATAAGATTGAGCTTTTGAAAAATAGTGCTAAAAATTGATGTGTAAGCGGGTGTCGAATAAAGCATCGTTGAGAGACAAGAGCTGCGATGTTTACTCATAGTTTTTTATTGAAGATTAGAGAAGAAAATAGGCTGCGGTGTAGCTCGCAAATTTTTGTATATTAAGATTGCCATTGAATTGTGGTAGTATGTTATAGTTTGTATATTTGATTTGGAAATGATAGAATACGTCACTATTTAAATAGTGTTAATGTTAATGTATTAAAAAGGTATTGTATTATGGAGGACATATGATAGGCTTGGGATATTGCGCTCTCTGTTGTTCACTACCGAGGATTATACGAACGATGTGAAGCACGTGTCGACTCACCCTTACCATGTACTTATTACTTGGCAACTCTACTCTAGTTCTTAGAGATCAATGTTCTCAGGACTATCGTCTCGTGAAGAAGATTTGAATTATAAAGATTTATATTATATACATATACACAGTGTGTTTCTTTCAAGACTCCTCAATATAAGTACTATGTAAGTACGAGGAACGCTGGTAGCCGTCACGGTTGACTACCTGTTACTGGCATTGGTATGAATTGCAAGGGCTACACCAGCTCATATTTAACGGGTCTTTGGCGCAGATGCTACTACTGATTTTAGGGTTGATCTAGCTTTTACTTAGTGCTAACCGTTGGTGGATGGGTACTTGATGTGAGTAACCAAATAAAAACGTTTTAATGAGTAGACACACAGAAAATAGCTAGCGTGCTAAAATAAATGATAAACAACTTCAACTCTTAAAAGGCAAAGACGGCCCGTGCATTATAAATAGTCAATATAAATAAAAATTCACTGTGCCATGATTTAAGAATATAGGTATTAGTAACATTTGTAGGACAAAGGGAACAACTGAAACCATGCCTCAACTGTGGAAATTACAATAGGCCATTAAAGTGGTCGAAGAGAATGAAAAATGGAAATATTTGAAAAAGGGAGTAAATAAAGAATTAAATTTGATTACGTACTCCGTTTCAACTTGTCAAACCGAAAATTACAAAAAGGGCGAGAGAGAATAAAAAATTATATTGAAACTAATATTTCTTTAATTTAAGAATAAAATCATATTGAGAGTGGGAAAAATACTTCTAAACTAAGGCATCACCATGATATGCGATTAGATAAAATAACATTCTTCGGATAAATTAAAATATGCTATTAAAAACTATACATTAAAAAATATTTAAAAGTTATAAGTGAACTATTATTAGTAAAAAAATTAAAATGCAATTAATGAAATATAAGATAAGTGGGTAGCAATATTAAATGTGACAGAAATAGAAACTTTAAAAGGTAAACATATTAAAACCCAATATTTCAATTAATTAATTAAAAACAAATATTTTGCACAATTTTTTTTTTAAGATTATTTAATTAATATCATTAACCGTATCCTGTATAAAATGAATGGTTTCCACAAAAGGCCTATAGGCCAGTTACATATGTTGGTTCTGAGTTTAGTTTAGATGATATAGATGTAATTCGTTATATTATGTGATTAATATATATAGGTATATCTGTTTAATAAATACCTGAGGTGATAGGGAATTATATAGTATGGTAGCCTGTTGTAGGATATTAAAAATTGCGAATAAACGTCTTGGATATAGATAAAAGGTATTTAGTGGTGACGGTGTAGGTGGTATCTGTATTGGATTACCACATGTTTTTATGTAATATAAGTGTATAGATTGGATACCTTTATTATTATAATTTCCTCCTTGGATAGTCGATGTGTATTGTGTATAAATTTTTTGATGAGAATTAACATAATATGAGTGTAATTAATGTATGGGAACCTTATTTTTAAATATAAAATGATTAAGGAGATGATAATGTGTTCACTTAGAGTTTGGGTTTCCGAAATGTAATCTATTACCTGAAAGAACAGAGACGCTTATTCAATACTCCTTTTTCATAATTCAAGTTATTGTAGTTAGTTTTTTTCGTAGAAAACTGCTACATTAATTGTATGTAGATGCGACCCAATACGTTAGTAGGCTAATGTCTACGAAGGACATATAGTGAATGAGGTTACACGTTTAGTTGTATAGTTAAAGTCTATAAAGTATATAGATATTTAAATACTAAAGTTAAGAGTTATATAGATAAAATTATAGTAGTATATAATTTATAGGTATAAGAAGTTTAAGAAATTGACATAAACTTAATTGGACTACTATATGAGGGATAGTTCATAGGTAGTGACGGAGTTGGAATAAGTATAAGGAAACTATATAAGGAAGAATATAAGAAGATATCTAGAAGAGATTTATATTGGAAGAATATGATATGGAAGATATGTGTAAGAGAATTAATCAGATAGGGTAAAGAGAAGTAGATTATGGAGAGAATACGATATAATGAGAATAGATAGAGTAATTATGGAGGCGAAATGTGGCCATCATTATAAAAAATAAAATTAGAGGGATATAGATTTTGAGTAACAACAGGTGATAGGCGGAGGGATGAGGATTGAGGTATAATCGTAGAAGTGAAGGTAGAACCAACTAAATAAGGGTGAACCCTATCTGAACTGCTTACAATAATGGGAGATATACGGAAAACTGATAAAAATAGGAGTATAGGAAAGGGTGTATATATATATATGTATCTGATATATATATATAAACAAAGATGACGAAAAAGGTAGGGGAGACAGACTTATATCTTGTAATAGATTTAAAAGAAAATATATAATAATATATTATATTATATAACTCTATATAATATATATTATATAAATATATATATTTTATTTATAATAAATATATATATAAATACTATATACTTATCATATAATATAATATAAAATATACCATAATATATAATATATATATATATATATATATCAATATATATACATATATTTATATATATATTATTATACTATATATAATATATATTATATATATTATACTAATATCAATAATAAATATAATATATCTATATATATAATTAAAACAATGGGATTAAACGGGTGTCTACGTAAATTCACTAGTATTCATCATCAAAGCGTAGCCTTATTGTAGGTGATCGTAAAACACTTCTCTTTTTCAAGTCCATCCATAACTATTTATAAAAATTTACAATACCCCAAAAAAAATACACGCTATGAATAACACAAAAAGGACTATTTCCGACTAATATTTTATATATACTATTATTAGTAATATATATTTTTTATATATATATAACAATATATAAATACAATATATATTTATATATATATATATATAATATATAAAATATAATATATATATATATTATATAACTATATATAACTAAATAATAATATATCTATAATTAATATATATATATAATAATAAATAATATATATAATAATAATATTAAAATATATATATAATATAATATATATATTATATAATATATATAATATATATATATTATATATATCTATATAATATCATCATATATATTATATATATAATAAAAATATTATAATATATTAAATAAATATATTATATATGATAAAATTACAAGATCCAGGATGATGAGCTAAGTGATGTGACTTTAGAGGGATGCATGGATACGGTAATTGGGAACGGATATTTGCTTCAATGAGCTATAGAGAATGAGAAATTTGAAAAGAAAAATGAAGAATACGAAAATTAACAGGAATAATAAAGAAGAAATATAAGTAACTTCGTTAAAGAATAGTATGTTAAGACATGAGAGATATATATGAGAGAATTGAAAAGTAAAAGCATATAATTCTATATATAGTAGATTCAGAAGGTAGGTGAATTGTGTATTTGAGTATAGGGAATGCCAGACGGGATCTGGTTCTGAATCTGAGCGTAGAGTGAAAAGGATAAGTATGTGTCTGATTTCGAGGAAATTCTAAAAAATTTAAAAATTAAATGTGTATACGTGATACGAATAGAGGTTGAGGAATGAGATTACCTTAATGGGAATATGAGGGTTAATTGTTAAGGAGAAAGTGTTTGATCATTAGAGAATAGATAAGGTTTCTTTTGGTTGTGAAAGAGTATTGGTATGCGTAATTTTTAGTAAGGAGTATTGCAGTTAAATGCTGGAATTTATATTAAGCTGTCATGTGTATGGACTATATGAAACTACTTATCTAGAGTAGTAGAAGTACCAAAATAATGAAGTATGGTTTATATGATAACAGAGAATCTAGATGGACCTGAATAGGTTATTAGTGAGTATAGAGTGATAATAGTGAGGAGGAGTGAAGTATTATAGAAAGGTTGATTATGTATAATATTTTGAATAAAGTCTATGGCGTTAAAAATATAATGGAATAGCAACGTGATATTAAGTGAAATTCGAAACTGAATCTGACAACACTAAAAGTATAAAGAAGGCTTGACAAAGGAGAAATAAGAGAGTTATTGGGGTGATAGAATTGGTCATTTATTTCGACGGATATTAAAATGTCAAAATTGTCATTTGAAAGAAGTTTTACCAAAAAAGATAGATCATTATGACGGGTTTACCGACCCTCTATGATGGGTACAGTAATAATGTGAATTTTGCGTAAGGAAAGAATAAAATGATTAGATATGGGACCGTGGTAGGAGAATCGATTGACTTGGGTATTATAGATCGTTTTGCGGTAATAATTTGTAGAATTATATAGATAGGAGGATATTAGTTTAGATAGGCAGGTGAATTAGCGAAGAGGAGTAATATAGAAGCGACGTGAGGTATATGTTTACGTGGGCTAGTGGAAAGAATACGAATGAATAGTGGTCATTACATCCACCTCTGACTGACTAGATTATAGAATTTACTAATAAGATGATACGCTACTGTGAAAGCAATAATAACTACACTTACGAATTAGTTATAATTAGGATATGATTAATTATCTGGAGGAGTATATATGGTTTGAATAAGTTTATGAGAGACATTACTATGTATGAATGAGAATTGCAGGAGGTGTTGATAATATATATATTATAGGTATAATTTATTTGCCTGTATATACTGTTCTAAAGTTTGTGATGGATAATATAGGGTGGAATGCGAGAGGGAACGATTAGCTATTATAGGCTTATAATAACCGAATTATAGGTTCTATATAAAAGGGATATTTATATAAATACAGTGTTAGTCAATAGGGGTATAATTTATGAGGTTCGTTTGAGAGTAAACACAATGATAGAAATGTAGAGTGCAAATAGGAGATTTATATGTAGATAAGTGTTTTCGTTGTGGGAAGAGGCGCCATCATCGATATTCAGAAATGTAGATGGGCAACTGTGTCTGCTTGTTTAGCTGTGGGCAAGTGTGTCATTTGGCCATGAAACTGTACGGGAGCCGCAAAGGGCGGTGTAGGAGATTGCGGAGGTTGTGATCATTCGAGTGCGTAGAATCTGTCCTTCAGGGGAATAAAACGAACCGCCGAAGGCAACCGGATATGTCGGGAACTGTGGTGTCGAGGGGCATTTTTCTAGGATGTGCGGGTCCCCTAGAAACACTTGTACTAGATGTGGGAAAATAGGCATCGTGGTGTTGGTATGAGTGAGTGTTGAGCACCAGTCGCGGTAGGTCAGGTTAAATCCTGGTGTTGCTACAGGTCTTCAGTCAAGACATAAGTCATGGTGTTTAGTGGTCCGTTCAACCGGTAGTGCCGTCAGGCTGTTGGAACACAAAACTCGCACAATAGGAATGTTAAATGTGAGTGAGGTAGGGTGAACTGTACCAAAATCAGTATAGAAAAACACCATCGGGAAACGGGTATGTCACTTGTAAGGGTATTGCAGCTGAGTTGAAACCTCTATGGATTATAGATGTTATAATCGGTCTATCAGATAGAGGTGATATGTAAGTGTCGATGATAGATTTTCAGATTGATACCCTTTAATCATCGAAACATTGCAGACAATGTCTACAAAAATACACATATAGAAGTAATCATATATAATGTCACCTATATTGTAAGGACAATTATACAGTATAATGACACCTTCCAGGTTCAACCTAGCTGCTAATACTCCGATAATTACCACTATCTATGTAACGGACTGTGAATATATTAGAGCATACAATATATAGATAGTTATAAATGCAGAGCATAAATTGAATACAAGGATAACATAATTTAGAATATATAAGAGGATTATGAAATCTCATGACAAATAGAAGTCCCAACAAACCGTGTACAGGTGAAGATATTATCAAATATAAAAATCATATAAACGGATAATCTAGTAGATAATGTGTTTATATATATAGTTGTTTATTACCGGTTAGGATAAAAGTCATAATAATATAAAATAGGAGTGGTGTTGTTAGAAGAAATAATAGGAGAGAATAACCGAATGAGGAAGAAGTTGACATTTTTTATATGCAGAGAGTTAGCATGAGCATGAGAAAGAGTTGTCAGAAAGACTACTGTATTAAATAATTTCGGTATAAAGTATTTATTGAGTGCAAATGGGATTAAGTTAAATCATTACTACTTGAAAATCTATAAGTTAGTATTAACTATATAAATTATATATATAATAGGTAAAGAATTATAGAGGAATGAGAAGTGATGTGTAATAAAAGTGAATGTGAGTAAACATGTTCAGATGTATGTGATATGATTTAGTTGAAGCGTAGATTTGTGATAAAACTGGTTATAAAGGATATTTTTGGGGTTAAGGAAATAAATGAACACATTAATTTATAGCATAAATTGCGAGAATTGTGAATGAATGGTAGTGATGCAAGTAGGTTGGAATACTGAATAGTAGTATATGATGTTTTAGATGAAACCAGTAATACTTATATATATTATAATAGCATGTTATTAGTGAGGTAGGATATTATCATATTATATTAAAATGTAGTATTTATGCTGAGAGGTATTATATTATAGTGAAAAAGGGGTTTAGCACATGGTATATTTGTAATATGGAATTATATAATTTTAGAATATTAGTAATAATATAATACGATTTCGAGTATTGTCATGAAAGTTGATG
>JABUQX010021287.1:50000-57106 GCA_015478945.1 Trachelipus rathkii | reverse complement strand
ATTTTACATTTAAAAGTATTCTTGTTCATCGGGTTTTTCCTTGTGGAATCGATTTGGCTTCTCTATCAAAACCCACATATAATCAACCCTCATCATGGTACCATCCCAACGTTTCTGGTATCGCCTTTCCATTGTGTGAATATCCTGGTGAAATCATTCACCACATTCTTCGCTCTTACATCCCCCAAATTTTCTCGAAAAAGTCCATATATATAGCAAGGAGTAGGCTAGCAGCATATATATAGCAGCAAGAAGGTATGGGCGTTGAGCATACATAGCATGGGAGCAGCGAGGAGCAGCATGAAGGTGAGAGCAGTATGAGCAAAGAAGGGCATGGCGAGCAGCAGCTGGCTGGCTAGCAGGCAGCAAAGAAAGGGTTGCTGGAGCAAGGGCAGTTGCTGGCTATGCAGCAGCTAAGCAGCAAATGGCGTTGTTACACATTGGCTGAGGCGATAAAGAGTTGAATGAAGCATGGCATACGTTGCTGCTGGCTGCCATATTGAAGATATACATTATTGCTGCATCCGCTTCACACGACATATTCCCGTTGCTGGCATTCGACCGCCAGAAAATCGTGTTCTTGATATTACTGGCTGGTTAGAAATCCTGCATAATCCCGGCCCATGTCTTTTGTGCTGGCTATGAATGACTGGTAACGTCGCTGCGCTGAGCTGAGCTGAATATGCTATATTATTGTTATATTGCTGCATTAGCATATATACGATATTGCTGCTACTCATATGCTGTTGATACATATATATTAGCTGAGAGCATGATATACGCTGGTTACACATACATGGTTCCTTACAAATCGAGTGGTTGCTTTGTTAAATCGTGATGTTGATATATAGCTATAGCAGCAGCATATGGTTGCTATGGTTGTTATGGTTGGCTAGAAGAAGAAGCGATATATTATATTAAATATACGTTAGCATACAATCATACATACATTATACATGGCTGGCTGAAGGAAGGAAGGCTGGTTGGCTGCTGAGCGTTGGCGTTATGGTGCGCTGGCGCACATGGCTGGCTGCTGAATATTACTGGCTATTACAGGAAAAATAGTTCAAATAGCAACACAGTATATATTATGCTGGCAGCTGATTGGCTGGAGCTGATGAAAGAGCGAGCTGGCATACGCTGATGATAGCTGAAGGAAGAAGGCATGGCTGCCATATTGCTGGCTACATACGCAAGCTGATACACGCTGGCGCTGGTTACGGTTACTGAGCGTCGAGCATGATGCTGGTTGGCTGGCTGGCTGGTTATTGCTGGAGGTTGGACAGCTGTAGCTGCTGAGCTGTCGCGCGCTCATGGGTTCGGTGGCGGGTCCAACCGCTGGCTGGCTGGCTGGCTGTTCATATTGGTTATTATTTATTGTTATTATTACATACATACATATTTCCATACTGATGGCTAAACAACGTAACATATGATATACATGTTGAGCTAGCTACAGCGAAGATATACATGGCATGTTATTAGCTGGCGCGATGCTGTTGTTAGCACGCTGGCTGCCATGGCTATTGCTGGCTGCTGGCTGACCACATCATATCATGGCATTATTGAGCAGCTGGCAGGCTGGAGCGAGCCGTGGCGCTGCTGGTTGCTGCTATTAGCTGCTGGATGTTACTGACACATGATACATACTGGCTGCAGGCTGATGACAGCCATACATGTATGGCTGGCTGGCTGGCTGGCTGGCTACTACCACAAAATCAACGTAGGCATGGCTGAGACTGGTTACTGCATTATTGCTATGGGAAGGGCTGCTGGCTGGCTGCTGCATATTGCTGCTGTTACAGCATGGCTGGCTGAAGAAGAGCTGAAGGCACAGAGCATGGTTACATTGGCATATGCCATGTATTACATGGTTGTTAGCTGAAAGGAAAGGAAGAGCGAATATTGGTTACTGCTGGCTGGCTGGCTACATACATGATACATATGCTGTTATGAAGGGATGAGGAAGCTATACACATGATATATGGCTGATATATATATTACATAAGCATATTTTTGTACCTTCCAGGCGTAGGGATGAGCTTCTTTAAATATAAGAGCCTATCCATATACAGGTGCTGTAGAGTGTGAGTGACATGCGGCTGGTGGATGGTGCGGATTGTGGGAGTTTGCTGATGTTGCTGCTGCTGTTGCTGGCTGGCGTTGAGCATTTGCGCGATATGTTGTTGGCTACTATTGCTGGCATATATATATATATATATATATAGGTTATATATGTTATATATATATATATATGTTAAATATATGATATATATATATATATATATATATATATATATAAAATTTAAAAAGTTGACTATTATGAGATGACATATATATAAATTTATAGGACGTCAGTCTTGAAAATGTTATAATCTCATGTATTTCGTGCCATGTTTGGTCGTCCTTTCATTTCCTCTGGAAGATTCGGTTCCCCAGAATGGTATCTGGTTTATCTAGTTATACAGGTATATATGTTATAGCATGAAGAGTAGCAAGGGCGGGCGCTGTTGAGCAGCAGCAGCAGTATATATATATATATGAAAGGCTATGGCTGCTGGCGTTGGCATATATATATATATATGAAAGTTATATGCTGTTATATATGCTATATATTTAATTATTTATTTATTTATACATTGCCCCTGTTTCAGCTTATTTGGGGGATCCATGTCATATTCAGAAACCCAGCGACCTCTACCGGGTGGAGCCACAGGTCTCTCAGGGAGGAAATCTGATTAGTATGTTCCTGTAGGGGAGTGAGTAGGGAGCATATAAGAAGGAGGTGATCGACCATTTCAGTCTATATTAGGCATCTTCGACAGAGTGGAGAGGGGGCATCTTTTAGTTGGAACCTATGTCTGTATTCCTGGAAGCCTGGGTGATACCCAGATCCCAATCTAGAAAGTGAAATTTGCATCTTTCGTGGTAGTGTATTTTTTGTTGCTGATATTTCCGGGGGTAGGAGTTTATAAGGTGATTTGGTAGGCGATTGTTGAGGTATTGTTGTGTAAAGTATGTGTGAATATGTTTTGAGAGAGACATGTTGTTTTGGAGGAAAGGGGATGGTTCTTAAGAGTTCGCTATATTAGAGGGCAGCGGAGGAGGGAGGGGATTTTAAACGATGTATAATGTGATCTTGTAGGTAGTTGTGAGATGGGTGGGTCGGGTGAAGAGCCTTAACATAGAATTGTGTTACTATCATGTCCAAATGATCCTGAATTGGGAGAATTTTTTTTCTTCGTGTAGATGTTGAATTGGAGTGGTTTTCTGGCAGTCTGTGATTGTTCGAAGGGCAGGCAGCATTTTGTATTCTTTGTATTTTGTATCTGCCGGTGGATGAGGTTTGAGGGTAGCAGATTGCTGGTCCATAGTTTAATGTAGTTCTTGAGAATTGTTTGTATGTTGTTGTCAGTGTGGTTGATTCATTTCTGAAATTTTCTTGAGATGGAATTTGTAAGACATTTAGTTTTCTGTTTGCTGTGTTTATGATGTTTTGAATGTGAGGTGTAAAGGTGAAGTGGGTGTCGAAGGTTATACCGAGAATTTTGGGGGTATTTTTTTAGGGGATGATGGAGCTATTTTGATTTATTTGCGGGTGTAATGATGATTAGTGTCTGTCAGTGGTAATCAAGGTTATAGAGACAGACATTCTGCTGGAAGATAGCTAAGCCTCTAGGTGGTTTAGGTAAGTCTGAGTTTGAATTTGTAGCGATGTAAGGGGTCTGGTATGGTTAAGGTTATGTCATTTGCATAGGTTATTAAGTTGTGAATTTGGAAATTGGGTGGCGGGGATGTCAGCTGTAAAGACGTTAAACAGAAATGGGACCAAATGGCGTCCTGAGGGATTTCGTTTCTTAATTTTACAGTTTTTGAGATTTGAAGTTTGCTGGACACCTGTGCAGTGCGTCCAAACATGATATCGGCTAGCCATTTTTTGTAATTGTTAGGATAGGGCAAATTTAGGATTTTTTGGTTAAGTATTGTAACTGGGTACTGTATCGAAATCTTTACTAATGTCGATGGCTAGGAGTATTGCTCTGTGGGGTGAAGTTTTGTTTAATCCGTTTATTGCTTTGTGTGATGTTTGTTAGAGCTGTTGAGGTGGAGTGGGATTTTTTGAAGTCATTTTGGTGATTTGGGGAGTGAAAGTAGGGCTGGATTTTGGTAAGTACAATCTTCTCCTTTGCACAAGGATGAAAGGTGTTCATCAGTGATAGTGAGGCAGTGTTTTCTCATATTTCTTAAAGTATTTGTTTTTATTTTATACAAGTTTGTTATATTTTTCCTTTTTCTGAGAATGTATATCAAATGATTCTTCACCAACCTTATAATTAATAGAGAATCCATATATTCTGTGATTTGTGAAGTATATATTAGTGCTATATATATATAGTATATATTATATATATATATATATATATATATATATATATATATATATTATTATATAGTGCGTTTGTGTTGTATATCTTTATAAATTATTTCTTATTATTTATATATATATATATATACATATATATATATATATTATTGTTGTTATTAAAGATATATATATTGATATATATAGTTTAGATTTCAAATTAGTTATTACATATATCCATATATTATTATATATATATATATATATATATTATATATGTTATTAAAGAAAAATACAGGAAACTATTGAACTGAACATATATTATATGTCGAGCATCCTGTATATGCTCAGAAAGTTGAACATAATGTTCGATATATAGTATATATATATAAGGTTATAGACGGCAGCAGCATATATATATATATATATATATATATGTATATATATATATATATATAGTATATATATATATATTATATATATTATATATATATATATATATATATATTTATATATATATATATATATATATATATATATATATATATATGGCGCATCTGAACTCGTCTGTGAAAAAAATTGGCGTATGATATGCAAAAGGTTGGCCACCCCTGGTCTAAAGTGTTTAATGTGAAGGTTAGAAATATTGGCTGAGACAGAAGCTGTGGAGTTTTTTAAGGTTTTGATTAGTGAAGTAATTCCTTATGTAGTGAATGTGGGTTTGAGATTGATTTCTGATTGTGTTTTTAACAGTTCGTATTATCGTTCTGTTATTTGGCTGAGTAGGATTTTTGGAGGTATTGGAGTAGTGTTGTGCACGGATATTGCAGTGTTGTTTGGGAGAAGGGAGAGAATTATTATGTCTTTTTAATGCTTCAGTTGTGTATGGAAAGGTTGTTTTGGGAGTTGTGGAGACGTTTTATTACCTGCCATGTTCTTTTTTCTTCAAGCTTCCTCATATTATCAGTTAGGTGTTTTTTGAATATTTCTGTTTTAAAGGGGGAGATAAGATTAGAGATTTGTGTATTTAAGGATTTAATTTGAGCCGTTAGATCTGGGGTATAAATTTATGGATGTCTAATGATGTTTGCTTTATTAGGTTGCATATTTCAGGTGTTAATGAGGGGTTGAAGTGTTTTCTATGGTCTTTTGGTATGTAAAGGTTGGAGGCTTTATGTATTATTTTGGTGAGTTTATCTATGGTCTTATGTAGGGAGAGGGAGTTGTTGATTTCCAGTAGAGGTAGGTCAGTTTTTATGTATTGGGTGAATTTTTGCTAATTTGCCCTCTTGTAGTTTGTAAAGGTTGTGGTTATTTTGGGGTTGAGTATTTTTGCTGAATATGTGATTATTATTGGGCTGTGGTCGGATGGGAGGTCTATTTCCGTGTTGCATGTTATGCTGGTAAAAAGAGAAGGAGAGGAGAAAGTGATATCTGGGGATATTGGGGTTTGGTTTGCTTGAGGAGGAATTCGGGTGGGGAGGTTGTTGTAATTTAGTATATTTAAGGTATCAAGTTCCTCGAAAACATGAATTCCTCGGCTATCTGTGAGGTGTTCCCTGTACCAGGCTGTGTGATGGGTGTTGAAGTCGCCTCCTATTATTAGACTGTTAATTGTAATGATAGGATTGAAGTTGGGTTTGTAGTTTTTCGGGCAATGTTGAGATGTGGAATGGGGATGTATATTTTTAATATGCTGTGGTAGATATTGTTGATGAGGATAGTAAATGATTGGATGTTGAGGATAGGGTCATTTATAGGTTAGTGGTTTCTGATATAGCGTTATGGTAGGACAGATTGTTTTTAATTAGTGTTAATAGGGTGTGGTTTTCTGGTTGAGTGTCTGAATAAATGGAATCCTAGCCCTAAAATGGTGTTCTTGGAGTATTTTGTGATGTATGGGCTTCTTGTATTAAAACTATGTCAATGTTGCGTTTGTAGAGGAAAGATAAGATTTCTGAGTGTTTGTTGTTTAAGACATTTATATTAATTTGTAGGATTTTTCTTGTTAAATTATTATTGTTCAGGTTGTTTAGTGGTATGGAATTTGTAAGGGTGGGGGAGCTTCAGATGAAGCAAGTAGATGTGTGGCTTTGACGGGACAGTGTCGTAAAAAGGGGAACATCTGTTTTTATGGATCCATCTATTCCAGTTGGAACATTTTATAGATGGTTGGTTTATTGTTGTGTTTGTTGCAGATGAGACAGACATACTTTGACGGGCCATGGTTAGGATGTATACCGCCAGATTGTTTAGAATAATGGAGTGATATGAATAAAATTATTTTTATTATCAGAGTATGGCCTGTGGTAACTCAGATTCACTGCAGGAAGAATGAGACACAAACGAACACAACTTGCTACGCAAAAATCAATTGTAGTGCATAAGAGCAATGAGAGTTACTGTACAGAGTGGGTGCCGGTCATTTGGATACATGTTGGGGCTTATTAACATAATTATAATGATTAAATCTACAATTAATTGATTTTAAATTGTTGTTGGAATTGATACAATATGATATAAATGAGTGACTAGTTTACAGAGGTTAAGCATATTAGATATAAATATTTTTGGTAAAACTATAGGAAAATTAAAGTATACTGCTCTTGGACTTGGAGTCCTTCCTTTCAGGATGGTTGATTGTTGGGCTTCGACTTCCGTTTCCTCCGCCGGAGGATTATGGGCTCCTTCCTTGACGATCATAATTCACATGGATTGGGGATATTTTCGGATCTTTGAATCT
>JABUQX010021287.1:35000-47500 GCA_015478945.1 Trachelipus rathkii | reverse complement strand
AAGTCATATTAAAAATAAGAAATGTAGCTTCACAAAGTGCTTAAATTCGGGCAAAATATTACTAAAGAAAATATTTTTAAGCCTTTTATAATGTTTATATTTTGATTAATAAAAGTCACAGTAATAATAAGAAATGCAACTTCACAAGTGCTAAAAGAAAATATTTTATTATATTTTAATAAAAGAAACAGAAAAATAAGTATTATCATTATAAAAACATTAAAATAAAAATAAATATTCTAAGAAATATATTTAAATTAAAAATAAACATTTAAAAATATATATTTAATTGAACCTGTTTTTAATTTTTAGCCAAACCGTTTTGCTACACATTTAATTTGTTGATAATTTAAATGTGATTATTTGATATTAATGTTGATTATTATTTTAGATAGCAATAATTTACAAGATGGAGGAATTTGTTTTAAAGATAGGGATTAAATGAGCTTAGAAGGTGTTTGGTTGAGAGAGAGAGAGAGAGAGAGAGAGAGAGAGAGGTGAGAGAGAGAGAGAGAGAGAGAGAGAGAGAGAGAGAGAGAGAGAGAGAGAGAGAGAGAGAGAGATGAAAAATTAAGATTTTTCCATGAGCTGGATAAGTTAGATAGCAGGATTAGATTATTATATATAATATATTGCTAATAAATTTTATCCAAAAACCACTATTACCTATTACGAGATAGGAAGAGGAATAACTATTAAATTTATTATTATTATTATTATTATTATTATTATTATTATTATTATTATTATTATTATTATTATTATTATTATTATTATTATTATTATTATTATTATTATTATTATTATTATTATTATTATTATTATTATTATTATTAATGTTTTGTCTTATAAATATTATTTATTCGATATCTTTTTTCATTTAATTATAACAAATAAATATAGGGTAAATCCACTTCACTCATAATAGGTCTTATTTAGCTATATATAGACCATGTAATTTATTATCTTTTCATAGACTTCGTCAGGTTATAAGAGAATATATATATAGCATATATATATATATATATATATATATATAGTTATATAAGATATATATATATATATATATATATATATATATATATATATATATATATATATATATATTTGTTTATGTGTGTGATTGTTTTTCTTAATAATTACTCATTCCTTGTTATATTACTTTACACTTCTGAAAATATCTAAGATTTCAACTCTCAATTATTCTTCTTCTTATTATTAAAATTTGTGTCTTTACAACTAATAAAATCTAGGTTAAAGTTGCTGCACAATAAGACTGCAGAGAAGGAAAATTTGTTGACTAGCTCAAGTTTTGGCTCCAGCTCCGGCTCCGGCTCCGGCTCCGGCTCCGGCTCCGGCTCCGGAACAGTCATTTTAATTTAGGCCGGTCCTGTTCCTACTACGGATCAGATTCTTACTCCTTCTCAGGCTTAATTCTTTCAAAATTAAGTTATTCATGCTTCCTGTTTCTGCTCCTGCATCGGCTCCGACTGCTGGTCCCTCCGGCGATCAGGTTCGCAATCTTCATTTTTTTAATGAATCAAAATCAAAATTACCTTTACTCAAACCAGAAAAAGTCCTCTGATTCTCGAAGCTTCAATCCACCCTTGAATATTGTTGCATGAATATTTTTGTATGAATATTTTTGTATTAATATTTTATATGAATATTTTTGTATGAATATTTTTGTATGAATATTTTTGCTTGAATTTTTTTGTATGTATATTTTTGTATGAATATTTGTTTGAATATTTTTGTATGAATATTTGTGTATGAATATTTTGTATAAATATTTTTGTATGAATATTTATGTTTGAATATTTTATGTATGAATATTTTTGTATGAATATTTTTGTTTAAATATTTTTGTATGAATATTTTTGTTTAAATATTTTGTATGTATAATTTTGTATTAATAAATCAAACAACCCACAGTTATAAATTGAAAACGTACGTCGAAATATACAAAATTCTACTTTACCGATTTTTATTTATAAAACTTATCCGTTATATCATTCATAATCAGTAGAGCGATAGAGTCGCATGGCAAGGCCCGGGTTCGATTCCTTAGTCCGGATTCTAGGTAGGAACATTACCCTAGAGAAAGTTCCCCCTCCTAGGATAGCGGCTATTGCCTGTGAGGGTTTGTGGGGAACTTTTTTGGTAATTATTATTTTTATAACTATAATATATATATATAATATATTATATATATAGCTTATTAGTAATATATATATATATATATAACATATATATATATATATATATATTACTATATATATACATCACCGTTATATAAATATTTTATATGTATTATTAATATATATATATATATATATAATATAATATAATATATATAATATATATATACTAGTAAATATATATATATATGACAATATATATATATATTATATATTATATATAATATATATATATATTATATATATATAAACATATATATATAATATATATCTATAATATATATATATATATATATATATATTATATATATATATATTACACTATACTATATAGAAAATTAAATAATATAGATATATATCTATATACTATTAGCTAATATATATCCATATATATATATACATTAATACATATATATATATATATATTATGTATATATATATATATATATATATATATTAATACCTTATATATATACTATAGATTACTATTATATATATATATATATATTATATATATATATATATAATATCATATATTATATATATCCATTACTCTCAGTGATGGGTAACACCTCAACGTCAGAGAGAAAGAATAACTAATCCATCATTTAAATTTTCTTGTAAAATTATTAATAATCAAAATAAAATAATATTTTAAATCATAAAACATTTTAGATAAAACGAGAAAAAAAAACATTTTAAATTTTCAAATTATTTTTAGGGATAATTTTTTATTACTGAATCAATGTTATTTAAATTAAAAAAAAAAATCAAGGCATAAAATTTATACTTGAAAACAAATTCAATTTTGAAAACCAACCCACTACGAATTTAAAAATGGGGTGGGGGGAATGACCCCTTAAAATAAAGAAAGGTTGCCGATCACGTGTGCATTGTGTTTATTTAGTGCTTTGTGTGTGAATGTGTTGGGATAATTATGTGTTTTGTTTGTGAATGTATTGTGATAATTATGTGCTTGAGGTGTGAGAGTGTTTTTGTTTTAAGTGTGTTTTGAGTGTTGTGTGTGAGTGTGTGTGTAGGTTGTTGTTGTGTGTGTTTGTGTTGTGTGTGTTACGTTTATTATGTGTTTTACGTATGAGAGAGTGTGTTGTTCTTATATATATATGTTTTGTGTTTAAATGTGTTACATTCTCAATAGTCTTTCTTATTTTTAATTAAGAAGCAGACAAAAATGTGTAATATCAGATATGTGTAATATATTTCGAATATTTCATAAACAACTTTACTAATTAAATTTCATTTTTCCTAATTTCTCTTAAGATTATTCATCACCTACTTATCTGCTTAATTCAATCTGATTGCCTAATGCCTACTCATCTACTTAATTCAACTTCTTTTAAACCACACACCCACTCTATGAGTATAATTTCCTATCGTAGGCATTCTCTTTACCTAAATTCTCCTATTTTCAAAATAACTTTCCTATTATTCTTTATTGAGATTATCTTATCATTATTATCATATTAATGATCTCTTTATTCTTCATAGTTTTCATTCTAAGTCTTTTAACATTATTTTCTTATTTTTTTTTTCATTCAATATTTTCCTCTATTTTATTTATTTATTTATTTATTTATTCATTTATTTATTTATTTATTTATTTATTATTTATATATATTTTTTTTTTTGAATTCCCATGACTGCAACATTTTTCAAAACTTCAGTGATTTAGTTCTCAAACAAATTAACTAGATGAAAACCTTAAGAAGAATTTAACGTCTTAATATATCAGTTTCCAACAGGTCCCATGTATCTTTTTTATTTGTCCCATGTTTCTTTTTCCTTGTTGTCCTTCTAGATTGTCCTCCATGAACTATGTAAGTTGGTGTTAGTTCCTCTTCTTCCTCTTCAGATTTTGTCTCCCACTTCTGTTCTTCTTCCTACTGATATAATCCTTCTTCGTTTTCAAAATACTTCTGCAAATATTCCGGTGGATCTGCCCATACCTTCAGATGTGAATAATGAACCCTCATTGTCTTCCCATTTCCTTCAACATCATAAGTCATCCCGCCTGCAATCACCTTGGTCACCACGAAAGGTCATTCATACCTTTCGCTTAGCTTCTTCTTCAATGCCCTATCTACTGAAATAATTTTCCTTTTCACTTTCACCCCTACTGCGTATGGCAGCCAATTTGAATGACCTTTCCACTTGTCCTGTTCTTCTCTGGAGATCGGTAGTACCTTCCCTTTCTCATGTTTTTGCACCATCAGTTTCTCCACTGATGTTATCCCCAATTCGGAATGTTTTGTGTTGTTTTATACCATAACCACCCTAGGTAAACAATCATCCCATTCCTTGTCCTTTGTCACCGCATTCTTGAGGAACTCTGCAAACGTCCGGTTGACCCTTTCCACAGCCCCATTAGCTGCCGGTTTATAATTGCTCCTAAAAATATGTTTGATACTGTAGGCTTGAAGCATCTCCTTAAATCTACTGCTCCGGAATTCAACCGTTATCCATCAACACTTTATTTGGTGGTCATACAAATGTGGGCAGCATTTGACCTTCGAATGCTTCCGTTACACTCCTTGCAGATTTGTCTTTTAATGGCCTTACTGCGACCCATTTGCTGCAATGTTTCACAGCTACTAAACAAGCTATGCTCCCTTTCCTGGTCCTTGGCGTAGCCATAACATCAATAGTTGCTAGTTAGAAAAGATTTTCAACCTTGATTTTCCAATATTGAAACAAACAATTTATGTGGTTCAACAACAGATTTCATATCATGAATATAATACTATTATAAATAATACTATATAGTATAATATAATATATATATATATTATATTAATATTATATATATAATATATATATATAATAGGATTTATATATAATATATACGTATTTTTTTTTTAATATATATATAGTAATATATTTATATATATATATTATATATATATATACTATATATATAGGTATATAATATATATATATATATATATATTATATATAATATATATATATAGTATATTTATATTATCTATATATAGTAATTCACTTTCCTTCCTAAAATTTTAAATTAAATTTCTATTTTTATTTAGGCACCGACCTATATGTATATAAATTTATTCAAAACAATCTGTTCTTAAAAATAAAACATCATTCTCAATAAAGATCTCCCTTTAACGATTGTCCTTAGAACGATGTTTTATTATTCTGTTAAGGCAGAAATAAGCTCTCAACATTCACTTGAATAGGAGGCAAAGCTGGCTATTGTGCAAGCGGCACTGTTCAAACTAGCAACTGTTATGCCAAGTTTTGTGCCTCTTGTAACTTGTATACTTTGATTTCCGGTCGATTTCATTATTCCATCTAATGACTTATGGAATCTCCCTTTTATTTTTCTAGAAGATATTAAGGTTTGAATATGTTTTACTTAGTAGCGATTGTCTTTTAGTTTTCAAACGCATTTTCATTACATGCTCATTATTTTCCGAAGGGCCGGTCAAATGTGAGTCTTCTTTCCCAATCATCTGACCTGTTTCTTATATAGGAAGGATTCCCTAAACTGCTGTGAGCACCATATCTGTACCCCCCACACGATATTTCATTGTCTCGATTAGTAGAGTTATTCATTTAGATGTCCCCTTAAGTTCACCAAAGAGCACTCCTAGCTTTAAATATCATCAGATCTTCTAGTTCTGAGAAAGGATTTTAAACAAAGATTCCGAACAAATAAGTACTTTTATTTCCATTCTAACATTCTTCCGCACTTCTTATTCATGAATATATATTCTGTGATTTGCTAAAATTCCTTCTCCATTAAAAATTTTCCCTTGCACTTTTATTTGATTTGATATTTTTGTTTAAAGTACTAGGTTGTTTTAATAATTCTTCAGAGGGTTTTCGTTTGTTCCCACATCCGACTGGTCAGAGAGGAAACTTTAAGAAGTATTGACGCCATGATGCTGTACTATGTAAGAAGTCCCTTTAGTGCAGAAGCTTATGATGAGGAGAGAGCTGGGTTTTGAGTTTTTCTATATCGAGTTAAATGTAGAATTTCAGCTTACCAAAAAACTTTTTTTTTTGCGAACTTTTTTTGATTTTTTATATGGAAGAAGGCAAATCTGTTTTCATCAATTTGGGGTACGTACCTGGCTTTGTAATTTGTTCATCGCCCTGCTTATAGATTTGCTCTAGTGAGTGTTTGTGGAGACCGTACACGCACTGCTAACTGTAAATATGAATTCACATCTCATGTTTGTGCCACCTGTTAACGTTATTGAGAACAATAGTATTTTTATAAGTTTTAATCAAGTCATTTCTGAAAAAAACTATTACTACTTCGTTTGACATTCAGTAAAATCAGTATCACATTTACCAGCTTCCAGTTCCTCATCCTTATTGTCTTATTTAATTTTTCAAGCGTACTGATCATGTTTGATGCATTATTCGTAACTAAGCAATTATGTTTTTGTTATACTTTTTGGAAGTTCTTTTAAGATGTCAGTAAAAAATTCTTGAATATTATATTCGACTGAAAATGTTGAGATTTGGTATCTTTTATGCTAACGTTTTAGAAATACTGTTTTATCTTCGTCAAAATTATAATATTATGTACAAACATAATTTAGCTTTGCACCATCTGTAAGTATCCATTTAGGCAATTGTTTTCAAAGCATTTTTTTAAGTTTATTTTTTTCAAGAACTATATTTTACAAAATTTTCCAGTCTAAGGGACTTTCCAGTTTCTAAGCCATGTCTCCACTAGTGCCTTAAATCCTGGTCATGCAAAAGAAAAAAATGGGTCACCTATCTTTAACAACAGCTGTCATAACTACACGCGTCCCAATTTATTTTGAATTTTTCACTTAACATAGACATGAAACAAGTTTTGGCAACGAAAAAAGTTTCCATTTTTAGCGCTGAGTTTTTAGAAATTTAAAGGTTACCTGGATTACCTTTAGTTACCTATTCTTTTTAAAACAATTGCAAGCAATGGCTGGATGATAGCAGTTTTAAGTGAAAAATAAATTTATAGGATCCAAAATAGATGTATTGTGACCCACATGAGTAAACTTCGGTAGTTATGCTAGACTCTTTTTAGGCATGGTCGAACTGGACTGGTTTCCAATCCAACTGTGTTAACTAATTCATTGACAAATGAAAGTACTTTTATCATTCAGCGTGAGTAATATATCCAAGTAATGACGAGTGTTTTCAATTTTGGTTAGTTGAATGATTTTTCTAAAGATAATAAACTTAATTAATTATAAAGTGATCTAAGAGTACCGAACATTTTTTTAATTATTGAATAATAAATATACATAAGCAAATTTCTGCAATATATATATAATATAATATATACATATATTATAATATATATAAAATATATATATAATTATTTTTTTTTTATACTATTATTAAAATTTTATATAATACATATATTTATATATACACATAAAGTATAATAAATATATATATTTATAAATATTTACTATATATATATCCTATATATATATATAATATATTACATTATATATATATATATATATATACTATATATAGTATATACTATATATATACCTACATATATTTATATAATATACTACTTATATATTATATAGTATAGATATAATATATATATAAGTATATGATATATATATATATAAATATATATAGTATATATATATACGCTATATTATATATATATGATATATATATAATATATATTATATATATATATATATAATATATATCAGTGGCGTACCTTGAAGAATATATTATTTATGTAACCTTTGTAAGTAAAATTAATATATTACCTAATTTTTGTATTAGCCGGAGCTCCGGCTCCAGCTCCAGGTCCCCCCAAATTTTTACTCCGGCAATAGCTTATCCGAGTCCCTTCAAAAAGTTTTCGACGTCCGGCTCGGCTCCAGCTCCACCACAAACAAAATACTGCTCTCGCGGCTCCGGTTTCCGGCTCCGGCTCCGGCTCCGGCTCCGCAGCCCTGCTGCCTTCTCTCCAGCTGTCCAATCTATGAAATAATTTTCCTTTTCACTTTCTCTCCTACTGCGTATGGCAGCCAATTTGGATGACCTTCTTTTCATTTGTCGTGCTCTTCTCTGGAGATCGGTAGTACCTTTTTCCCTTTCTCAGTGCGTTTTTGCACCATCAGTCTTCTCTACTGGTGTTACCACCTAATTCAGAATGTTTTTTTTGTTTTTTGGTTATGTTTTTTGTTTATTAACCCCCCATAACTACCTTTAGCGATACAACAACCACCCCCATTCCTTGTTCTTGTCACCGTATTCTTGAGGAACTCCGCAAACGTACGGTTGACCCTTTCAACAGCTTGGTTTTTCGTTGGTTGATTCAATCTGTCCAGTTCGTTACCCAATATATAATAATATATATATATTATATATAGTATAATATACTACTTATATATATATATGTATTATATATATATAATATATATATTATATATATATATAATATAATATATTACTATACTATATATATATATTATATATATATATATATATATATAACTAATATATTATATATATATAATAGACTATATATTATATATAATATATATATGATAATATATAAGTATATAGTATATACTATATAATATATATATATATAGTATATTATATATATATAATAGAATATATATATACTAATATATATATAATATATTATATATAATAACCAAGCCGCTGACGTTCTCGACACCATATCCTTTGTGTGCTCTTACAGACGCCACAAGGAGAGACGGACACAAGGATAGTGTCCAAAACGTACGCCTTGGTCCCCCATCCCCCTTTTAATATTCTCTTTTTAAAAGTGGTAATAATTTTTGCTTTTTTCCTATTTAACCCTCTTTCTGTTGTATTTTTTCTTTTTTTTTTTATCAACAAGGTTCGACGCGCACTGAAAGGTGGTACGTGACTCCGTGAATTTCTACTATACTCTATATATATATATATAATATATATATATTTAATATATATATATAGTATAACTATATCATTATATTTATATATATTACTATATATTACTATATATATATATCTATATTATAATATTATTAAATATATATACTATATATAGATATATATAGGTTAGTATATCATATGATCTATATATAATATGTATATATAGATATTATATATATATATATATATAGTCATATATATATAGCATATATATAATATATATATAATATATATTTAGTTTACATATATATCGTATAATATATATATATATATATTATGTATATATATATATATAATATATATTTCCCAATGTATTATATATATATATACTATATAGTATATATATAAACTATTATTATACTATATATATATATAATTATATAAATATAGTATTATATAGTACTAATGATAATAATAATAATCTATAATAATAATATATTCATACTACTCTATTACTATATAACACTATATATATAATATATATATATATATATATATTACTATATATATATATATATATACTATATATCTACTTATATATATTTATATATATACAATATATTATACTTATATATATATATATATATATATATTATAAATATATATAATATATATATACTATATAGATATATACACTACTATATATATATATAATATACTATATATGATAATAATAGGTATATATATATAATTATATTAATATATATATTATATATATATATATATATATATATATATATATATATATATATAATATATATACTATATATATATATATATTTTATATTTATAATATTATATATATATATTATATATATAATATAAATATATAATACATATTAAAATACTATATATATATATACATAATATAGTATATTATATATATTGATAATCATTGTAAAATTCGTTTAAAGAAACTTTACTATTACAAATTTATATCTGCAGTAGTCTTGGTTTCAAGTTACCCATATCACAAAGTGTGCACCTGTTGGTCTGATCTATTGCAAGGCAGAATACACGGAGGAGTGAAGACAAAAGATGCGGAGTTTCCGTGGCAGGTTGCTCTATTGTTTCGCAGTAGAGTTTATTGTAGTGGTTCAATCATCAATGATAGAATCATTATTGATGACTGACAGCCCATTTGCTTCAAAAACTTTCTAACATGAAAACAAATTAGCATACTTCGGTATTATTATTATTATTATTATTATTATTATTATTATTATTATTATTATTATTATTATTATTATTATTATTATTATTATTATTATTATTATTATTATTCATCTATTATTTGTATTATTATTACTATATTATTATTATTATTATTTATTTATTATATTATTATTATTATTATTATTCATTATCATTATTATTATTATTAATTATTATTATTATTATATTTATTATATTCGTATTTACTATTATATTATTAGTCATTATTTATTATTAATATTACTATCTATTTATTTATTACTATCATTATTATTATTCATTATATGTATTATTATTATTGATTATTATTATTGATCTATTATTATTCATTTATTATTTTATTATTATTATTATTATTATATTATTATTTTATTATTATTATTATTCATTATTTATTATTTATTATTCATTATGATTACCTGAATTATTATTGATCTGATATATTCTAATTTTATGGTTAACTTCCTTTAAAAGTCGAAAAATCCTTTTAAGTTTAATACTTTTCCGCCAAATCCGGTTTCCTCTTTTGGTTTCCAATCTGATGTCTTCGTATCTGCTTTCGCCTTCGGCTTCCAATCTGACGTTATCGTATCCATTTTCGACCTCAGATTCCAATCTGACATCAACGTTTTGATTTTCGCCTTCGGTTTCCAATCTGACCTAATCGTGTCCGTTTACACATTCATCTTCCAAAATGAAATAATCGTATTCGTTTTTGCTTTCGGCATCCATTCTGACGTCATTGTATCCGTTTTCGCCTTCCTTCTCCAATTTCACGTTGTCGTATCCATTTTCGCTTTCGGATTCCAATCTGACGTCATCGTATTCGTTTTCGCTTTTGATTTCCAACCTGACTTCATATTTTCCGATTTCGACTTCGGTTTCCAATCTGACGTCGTCGTCTCGTATTCTCCTTCGGCTTCCAATCTAAAGTCAACGTATCCATTTTCGCCTTCGGCTGTCTATTTGACGTCATCCTATATATACATTGCAATTCTATGTGATAACTCTTAACTTGCCGCATTTGTTGGGAAGTAAAGCATTAGTTAAGAATTTCAGGGACTAGTAGCATCTTCTTTCTGTTGATTTTGGAGTCGGCAATCCCTTGCTACTAAGTCACAAGGGTTACGATTAAAATCTTGTTTTCTGTTGACAAGATTTATTATTATTATTATTATTATTATTATTATTATTATTATTATTATTATTATTATTATTATTATTATTATTATTATTATTATTATTATTATTATTATTATTATTATTATTATTATTATTAAATCTTATTATGTATTTTATTATTATTTATTATTATATTATTATTATTTTATTATTAATATTATTATTATTAGTATTAGTATTAGTATTAGTATTAGTATTAGTATTAGTATTAGTATTAGTATTAGTATTAGTATTAGTATTAGTATTAGTATTAGTATTAGTATTAGTATTAGTATTAGTATTATTATTATTATTATTATTATTATTATTATTATTATTATTATTATTATTATTATTATTATTATTATTATTATTATTATTATTATTATTATTATTATTATTATTATTATTATTAAATAACAATTTTAGCCTTATCATACTAGCCGGGATTGACAATCAAGGTTAAAAAAATTGAAAAGTCATTAACCTTGCACAAGCTTTCTCTTTCCTCTTTCGTCGACATCGTGCCCAACGTTAAGCCTTACTTAGCAAACCTTAATCATTCCTAACCTAACCTATCCTAACATAACATAACCTAACTTCACATGCTAACCTAACACAGCAAGCTTGTAAATAAATAACAACTATTTTTTTTCTCTCTCTCTCCTTATCTTTGATTCTGCATCTATCTTTCTTTCCTCCTATCCTATTATTATTAATCTTTCGAACAAGCAGCACTTGCTTCACTCAAAGATACAATAACAATGACTAGGAAAAAGTTTCATGCACATCTTATCAAAGTGGTCGTTAAAAAAAATGATGTGGAATCAACTTTATTTTCACAACCAATTCTAAAAAAAAGGCTAATGGAGGACGTTGGCTTTTACAACTTTAGCAGAACTAAACAAAATTTGAAAAACAAAAAAACATGAGAAAAAGTAAATAGCATTC
>JABUQX010021287.1:27500-30000 GCA_015478945.1 Trachelipus rathkii | reverse complement strand
ATCACTACTTAGTTAATTTATTATTTATGTATTATTATTATTTATTATTTTATGATTTTTCATTATTATTATTATTCATTATTCATTATTATATAATATAATTTTATTATATTGATTATTATTATTATTATTTATAATTATTATTATTATTATTGAGTGTAGGTTTTAACCTTTTAGCGGTCCATCTGTACCTTATCATTATTATAATTAATTTCTAATTTTAATGTTCATAAATTTTTTTATTTTTTAGACCTGATGATGGTCCCAGTTGTGACCGAAACGTTGTCAACTTAATAAATGTTCAGATTCTTTCTCGCCGTATGCTTTATCCTCCGTATAAAGTTTGCCAGAAACAATTGTATTACTTCTTTCTTACCTAATAGTGCGCTTACTACTCACTATGTATATACTATATTATATATATACTATATATATATATATATATTATATATATATATACTATATATATATATATAATATATTAAATAGTATATTACTATATGTATGATATATATTAAATATATGATATACTATATATTTTTGGTATTATTATATATATATATATATATATACTATCAGTCATATATATAATATTATATATATATATAATTTATAATATAAATATATATATTATATATATATATATATATATATATATATATATATATATATATATATATATATATATATATATATATATATAAATATATATATATATATATATATATATATATATATATACATATATATATATATATATATATATATATATATATATATATATATATATATATATATATATATATATATATATATATATATATATATATATATATATATATATATATATATATATATATATATATATATATATATATATATATTTAGGGCATGTCAAATTTTTTGACTTCCTTTTCAAAAAATGAGGGGGTCAAAAAGTTGTGGTTTGGTTAGCAATTCTCCTTTATATTTACAAGAACTGGCAATTACATTTGTTTGCTTGGTAAATAGCTACTTCAAATTCGTGATATTTTCGCGTTTCATGTAAAATTCGCAGCAAACTGTCTTCTCTAAAGAAGTGCCTTCTCATCATTATTTCTGTCTGTACTTCTGCTCTAAGGTTGAGAATATACTTTTATTATACTATAACATCTGTTAAAAAAAATCTAATACCACTTGTAAAAGTTTTTAAACTAGCAATACACATTTGCAGGTGAGTGTCTTTTTATTAATTTTTATTAATATCATAAAAATAGTGTCATTTTTTTGTTTTCCTTTTTCCAAGAACGAATTGTTTCTTCCAATTACAAAATCTAAAAATTCGGAACCATTGCTAGTAAAAGGAACACAAGATTGGCAACTTCCACTCACATGAGTGACTTCATTGGAACTGGTCGAAAAATGCTGCCTTCTGACCTCCCAACTCTCGTGATGTTCTAAGATATGGGCTTCTGCTAAGAGAGCAAAGTGGAGAGAATGTCAGAAATTACCCAGCAGCCACTCTTAAAAAGGATATTTTTCCAAAAGTGCTTGAAAAGTGGGAGCTAGCTAACAGTTGTTTTGTGATGCCAATTTTAAAAATTCGAGAGTCACCAGTCTGAAGAAAGAGATAGAAGATAAACTGGGAAAAGGCCAAAACATATACTTGGCAGAGGAAAACTGGAATTGAAAGAGGCTTTCATAGCAACGTTAGACAAGCTCTTTGACATCCTCAATTGAAGTGTGAGATTAAGCTGTGTTCAGAATTTAGGGTCCATGTCCAGGTAGTGCTGACTCTAAACATGAATTCCACATCTCCTGATCTTGTTCTAGGAATATGAAGATCCCTGTCAAAGAACTCGTGTTTATTGATAGTCAAAGAGAGAAGGTTGGATCTGTTGGACAGCATCAAATTGGATTACCAGATCTATCTGAGACCACAGAAAACAAATTAAAAGCAACAGCAGAACAGGCAAGAGAGGAATTAAGAAGAATTTTCTTGAATATAAGCAAAAAAGCGAAGTAAAAGTTAACATCACAACCAAATGAGGTTCTTTTCTCCGACGAAGATGAGCAGCCAACTGATGTTACAGATGAAAAATCTGAAGATTCTTTGCAAATTCCATGTGATGATTTTGATGTACCTTCTACTTCAAGAACAAATCAGTATAATACATTACAACTGCGCAATGTTGCATTGCAAAGTATAGGTATTGGTGTCGGTCTTTACGTGCTTAACAGTTGCCATTACGACTGCTGCATTTTTGGATGCTGGATAATTACTGAAGGATACAGGAACTTGTGGTTGATCACAAGAAAGTTAAAAGGGGCATCAAGAAAAAGTCATTAAAATTCCACTTTGATGACGGATTTCATGATCGATGCCGGATACGCAATATTGAATGTTTTTTTCTTTGATGGATGCAAAGATTCCATTAAAGTTATGTTACAAGCAGATAACGCAAGTCATCAGTTCCCAAGTATTGTAAAAGCAGAGCATTACACTGTTTGCAGTGAGCCA
>JABUQX010021287.1:15000-22500 GCA_015478945.1 Trachelipus rathkii | reverse complement strand
CCTTATTGTAATCTATATATTAGATATCTATTGTCTATTGATCTATTTAGATTCTCACAAGTCATATTTTTTACTTAAATTGTCACGTTTTTAACATTACCCTAAAGCAGTATAATATAATAAGTAAAATCTAAAAACCACCATTCAAGCCACCCTCCCCTGTCCATCCGAAGTAATCATATATTTATGATCTATTATGATTCATAGTCATATTTTATTACTAATAATTGTCATGTTTTGCAGTACCTCTAAAATCATGATAAAATCATGCTAAATCAAAACCACCCAACACCTACTAATACCTGTTCCAACCATAAGATCTATTATTGAAATCTTGTTGATCTATTATGAATTAAGTCATATTTCTTTAGTAAAACGTCATTAAGTATTTTACTTATACTCACTTAATCAGTAAATCTAGATAAATTACATATCTAGCCATAATTCTATCTACCGTTCCCCCTCATCCATGTATATATGCTTATTGATCTTTGGATATCTGTAATTTATTTTTATGAAAAAATTTTTACTTATTCGTTTTATACCATATCACCATAAAGCACATTAAATTCATGTATATATCAAACCCTATCCTCCTTACCCTTACTTTCTTCCTCCCCTGCGTTCTTCTCCTTCTATCCCTACTCCCCTCTTCCCCTCTTCTTCTTCTTTCTTCTTTATGACATCTTACTCTGAATCTATCTTGACTAATTCTTGATTTCCTCTCCAATAGTGCTTAATCTCATCTTTCGGTTGCGTTCATCATCTTTGCGTCTATACTCTCTATGCGCTCTCATTCTACTAAATCCTATACGTTCTTTATTCTTATCTATACCTTCTATCTTGATCTCTATCTATGCTAATATATGCTAACATTCGTAACAATAGTTCTATTTCACACATTAATTAAAATGAGTGCTAATTCATATTAAGCATATTATTCCTGCGATTTATCTTATAATAATAATTAATTGAGTTATTATACTAAATCAAACAAACTCCTTATTATTACACAATTCCAAAATACACAGAATTATTATTAGTTAATTAATTAATATTATTAATATATACAAGTGAGTTAAATTTAACAAAATGTTTTCACAATCCTTTAATTACAAACTCTAATTTAAATAATTCATAGTTAATACTATTCAATCAATAAGCGTACCACTCAAAAAACAGTAAATCAGTCACTATTATCAAAATACATTTTATTGTTACTGCAGTCAATTATTTAAATTTCTATAAACATATCATGTTAATTTTACATTAAATTTTACATTGTCATATATGGTTAAATTTATATTCCTCCCTCTTTTGGTATGTAACTCTATTATATAACCAATTATAACTTCCATATTTTATTATTATTATTATAGTAACTTATTTATTATTAAATATCCATAACAGGTTAATTAATTACATAAACGTAGTGTGTTAAATGAGTTTTGTATCTTCTCACTCTCATTTGAGTTAAGAATAGACTTTTATATAAACTATGATTAAAATTAATTAATTATTGTTTTATAACTTAAACCACATAACTAGATTCACTATGATCATATAATTAAACAGCTATCATTAAACTTAAATTGTTTTATTTATATAACTTTGTAATTAGTTCTATGAATTTTATCTCATTACTCAGATTCATTTTATGAGAGGAGATGATTCCATTTATAGGAGTGTTAATAACAATTATTCAATAAAAACAAGAGTTTTTTATTTATACACTTAATTCATACGGAATATAATTATGTCATATACGATAAATATCAAGTTTTTCATACTTATTTAGTTTAAGTCTATTATTTAATATCTATCATAGAACAGAATATAATATACAAGACAAACCTGAACACACTACGAGCGAATAAACTGTTAACATTACAAAGTTCACACATTTAACAACAGTAAAGTAAACTAATAGCATACAAAAACTTAACTATCATATTTTTCAAGCAATATACTCATAAAATCAATGTTATTAGAGATGTTGATCTTGCAAAATTCACAATGATGAATGGTTGTTTGTATTTTATTCATATTGAAAAAAACAATAGACCTTATTTAGAAACTATAATTATTCATTATATACAACGTTTATATCATCATAACAAAACATTAAAAATAAAGTTCTTTATGTAATAAAATATATCATAGTTAAAGTTGTTAAATTAGTATTTATCCCTAAATCCTAAAAGAAACTTTATAAATCAGTAGTATATTCATTAAATACTAAACATCTAAGCCTATTACTCCCTCCCCTCACCATTCCCTATCCCACCCACTCCTATTGACTCTTTTGATCTAATTTTCGATATAATATTGCTTTGAAGATCAAGAATTTTATATTTAGGTTATTGTGTTCATTTATATTTCGTGAGTATATAATAGAATTATCATATGAGCTATCAATAAATAATGAGTATTTGATTTCAATTTTTATATTATCTTAAGTACCTAGCTAAATATATGCTAAATCATAACAAGTGAGTTTTTTTCTTAATTTAATTATAATGTTAAAATATAACATATCATAAATTGAACTAAGAATATAATATTATTACAAATTCGATAGCAAAAACCTTATTAAAATCATACTACTTGAAACATGCGAATATAAAACTGTTTATTAATTAATTACTTATACAAATCACTCTAATCACTTAAACAACATATGATTTTAAAGTTTAACTATCATTTTGCGAGTTAATCTCAAAATAAATTTATATATTATATTATTATTATTCGATTAACCTATTCATACTTTTCAAGCATATCTCTAACTATCACAAGTATTATTATTTAATTTTTTTACTCAATTTGACACAGTAATATAAAACTCAAAAATTTTATATCAAATTAACACTTGAGTTATCTCTAAATTATTCAATACGTACCAATTACGAATATATACTGGAGTTCACAAAAATATAAACCAAGAGTTTATGTCAGAAAGTACGAAAACATAAAGATAAATAGCCTGCTATACTAGAAGAAATAGATCCTACAATTTCTATTTTTATATAAGTGAGATTAGTTGCATAATATAGGTTGACATTGAAGTTATAAACAAAGATAAGATGAGTAAAAATGCCGGAGAGATAAAAATCAAACCAAGTGTATCCCTTGAACCCCTCCCAACAAATCCCATCGCCACGCCTTCCACACCAAAGAGTGACAGTTATATGTATACATAAAAATTGGGAGTCTGTTGACTCCAGATGTAATCCACCCGATATGCTATTAATATCAGACTAGGCCACAGCAGAAAGAAAATCATATATACGAACATTATATTAAATATACAGAAAATAAATCTCACGATTAAAATAGATATAGTAAGATAAAGAATATAACCTACATATTACACTAAGTAGGATAAGAGTGATAAAAAGAGAGTGTATTAACAAAAATATAGAATATATATAAAAAGTAGGATTAATATATATCATCATATAAATTAGTTTTATTATTTTAATAATTATAAACTAATTAATAATTATTACAAATATTGGCGATATAATTTAACAATTTATTTCTATATAATTTA
Source organism: Trachelipus rathkii (assembly GCA_015478945.1). Lineage (NCBI taxonomy): Eukaryota > Metazoa > Arthropoda > Malacostraca > Isopoda > Trachelipodidae > Trachelipus > Trachelipus rathkii. Next base: position 18,944 of record JABUQX010021287.1, on the reverse strand, counting down.
TTTATTTATTATTAAAATACAAAATAAAAATATATCATATCCTGAGTATATATCTATAATATATATATTAATAATAATATATATAATTAATAATAATAATATTTAATACATATGAATGCGATTTAATATAATTTACTATTAATTAATACATTAATATCATAATTTAATTATAATATCTAACTATTGTGTAATGATTACTTTATTATATCTTTTTATTATTTTTATAATTAATAATATACTAATTAAGAGGAGGTATATATTATAATAGACAATAAATATATGAGAAACAAATATTAAATAAAATAATCAATTATTATAGAAATATAATTATAGATACAGTATATCACCTGTTATCTGTATAAAAACAACTCATATTTTTTTCATATCTGTTAGTTATCAGCTTATCAAACGCCCCGCTGATAAGAACGCTCAGCGCGTCGTGATCTTGAGCTCACGACGAACTAGACCTATAACTACTCCTAATTTTGTATAATTTTATGATGTCCTCATGTTAATATGTACGTAGGATGACTCTTAGCACAAAGATTGATTCTTACCTAACACTCAAAATGTTAAAGGGTGTTAATGTTGGGATTACGTATTGATGTGATAAGGAGTAGATTGGTGTTATATTTGATATAATGTCTTATAATAAAAGACAATATTTAATGGGTGTTTGAAAATTCATAATGTCATAAAACGAGAGTAAATTGAATCAAGCAAAGCGGATTAAAGTTCTCTTTACATAGAATACAATGTCGACATGTCATACTAATAAATAAATAAGTTAAACTTTATTTAACACTTTAGATATAACAACTAATAGATAAGGTTAGAGATAATCGAGCAAAAGCTATAAATCTCCACGTGCACAAATTATTTAATGCCACTTATAACAACGATCGAAAAGAAAAATAAGTGGAGCTAAAAGGAGCCTATACAAAACGTAAAATGAGAGGAAAAAACATTAATTGATTAATGGTACCGTATTTGTAAAACACAAATCACCTAGTGCTTCTAATAAATTGAATTAAAAAATGTAAAACATAAAGAGTATCGGATATCTATTGGTTTCTTTTACGTTTTATGTGAATATATATAAATAATATTGTATATGAGTATAGATTCTCAACATTAGAAAATTAGATAAATTTTGGAGCCTGCTCCAAGCACTATCGGATTGTACTTCAAGATGGCACGGGTTTGCAAATATCAGGAAACCCGTTGCTAGAGAGAGAAAAGTGAGAAACCATGCGTGCGTATATTCTGTCATTAGAGACCAAGAAAATATTTATTAATTTGTGTATACGTGCCATTTAACATGACTCACTTTGAATACTTATTACTACATAGTGAGGGTATATTATTATTACTTACGTGATTCAATTTTATAATAATTAATTTATTATTATACTTTGATTAACTTTGCTACTTTCTTTTATTCATTATTATACTATCATTTAAATTAACCTATATACTATACTGCTGTCTTTATTTCTTATTTAATTCATTAGTTGTATCTACTAATTTATGAAGTGTATTGACTAACTCAATATTTACCTAATCGAATATAATATTTTATTACTAACTATCTATTATGTATTTAATCTATTACATTAACTTTGATCATACTTTACTTTATCTAACTATATATCTTACACATTATTATTATATCATTATTAATACTACTTACTTAATCATTATCATACTATATCATATTAATTACTGAGTTCTATTGTCTTCCTACTATATTAATTTTATTAATTTATTATTATTTATTTAACTTTAATAAATTATTATATCCTATTATATTATATTATTAGCTCATTATTTATTTATTGTTTTTCTTTCATTCTTTTATTATTTTATTATTATTAATTATTATTATTATATATCATATTATTTCTTATTTCAAATCTTATCATATCTCAAATTCTCACTTATTTACCCTCACATACATTGTTTCTCCTATTACTCAAAAATAATCCATCTCCATTACTCTTATTTAATCTCTCCTCCGTCCTATTATTTATTTATTTAAGCTTCTTGATAAAAATGACAAATTGCGTGCAAATAATGAAGTATAAAACTATTTGGTGTAAGTTAGTATATATATCCCATATTAGAGTTAGAGTTAGATCCATAACGACTGCTCAAATAGTCTAACTGAATATTGACAATTATTTATAATAATATCACGTAAAGACTCTTTGTTTTAATATTTTGTGGGGAGACTCAAATAGGAGACACCACAATCACAATATGTGTGATCAGATATTGGCAATTTTGTAGTCTTTCTATTATCATACTTATGACATGACAATTCAACTAGTCTAATAATAAAAGTATTTGTCCATGCATATTTTTCTATATACAAACTAATAAGAACGCTCATGGTACAATACACTTATATTAATGATAAATTGATGCATGATCTATTACTGAATAAACACTGATTTACTAGTGGCACAAATTACTTGATAGAATTTTAAATATATTAGAAGAATCTCTTGCTTAACATTTACTCGGGTCCTAAGATATCTGCAAAATGTTGGAATTATTAAACCAAAATTTTAGATGCACTTGAGGCCAGCAACGACTACAAATTTCGAATAATGACAAATTAAAACAAAAAGGTTGTGGAGAGATGGAATATTCTGGAGAGGTAAAATATAATATAAAAACAATAATGTTTCAAGGTAAAATATAAATAAAAACAATAAATTTCCAATTGATATTTCAAAGTTTCGACAAATAATGAAGTATTTAACAAGCTACTTCAAGTCACAGACTATATATATATATCAAATAGCAAATGAAATATTCAATGAATTTTATTAATCCAAATGGAATGTGACTTGTCCATAACCTGTAAGGGAGAGAAGTGAATTTAAAAAATAAAATGATTACACATAATAGTTTTAAACGAAATAAATAAGGTCAAACAAAAAATATTGACACCTGTGCCCAAAGCCACAAAACCAAAATTAACTTACTGAAACCAAATTAGAAGCCAAAAAAAATAAATAAAAAGGAAGCTGTTTGCCACTCAGTCTTCAAAAAAAAAAAAAAAAAAAAATAAATGTTAAAATAAAAATAAATAAAAATAATAAACCTTACGGAATCTTACCTGTATTGAAATTAAACCTTTCAATGGGATATTCACATTGAAGAGATAAATTAAAGGAAGATATCAACGCTAGCTACTTATTAGTGTAATAGGAATAAACAAAAATACAGGGATCTGCCAGGAAATGCAAGAGCTAGGTTGGACACATTTAAAGGAAAATTCGGAGTTAGGGAAAATAAGGAGAAGATTCAGAATGTTTCAAGCCCGTAAAGCTTTTTACAGACTGAAAAAAATAAACTGTATCTTTGAAACGTTCTAAATTGTGAAGATGACATGACTTATTATATATATATATATATATATATATTAAACATTTATATATATAATATATATATATATTATTAATAATATATATATATATATATATATTATAAAATATAATATATATAATATATATTATATATATATTATATATATATATATATAATATATATTATATATATATATTATATATATTATATATTATATATATATATATATATATTAATATATATATCTAATATATATTTATATTTTATATTATATATATATATATATATTATTAGATATATAGATATTATATATATATTAATATAATTATATATAATAATAAATATATATTATAATTTTATATAATATAATAATATATATTAATTATATAATAATAATATATATATATAAATAATTATATATATATATATATATATATTATAATATCATATTATTATATAAAATATTAAAATATTAATATATAATACTATATATATATAATATTTACTATATATATTAACAGTAATGAAATTGAGGTGTAGTGAATGTGATTGTGGGTTTAGAT
>JABUQX010021287.1:2500-5000 GCA_015478945.1 Trachelipus rathkii | reverse complement strand
TTGTTTCATTTATTATTTTATTTTTATTACTAATGGAATTATTGCAACGTTATCGATAATATGTGGTAACGTTGACGAACAAGTGTAGTAACCTTTAATATTTATAATATATATATTCGAAAGTCGACCAAGTATAAAAAAAAAAAAATATCGTCGATTTTAGAATTTATCACTACAATAATAATGACAATATTTGTGATGAATGTAATAACAACAACAATATAATGATAAAAACAATAATAAACTACAATAATAAACTACAATAATAATTATAATAATAATAATAATAATAATAATAATAATAATAATAATAATAATAATAATAATAATAATAATAATAATAATAATAATAATAATAATAATAATAATAATAATAATAAGAAATGATAAAAATAAATGAGAAGATTTTGTAGGAATAAGTTAAAATCTAGAGGTGTAAGAACATACTTCAGAAGATTTAACAACTTCCTTTAAAATATTTTTACTCTGTTTTTACTGGTAAACTTGCCAGCAACAGCGGGAGCAACGACAGACGAGAACACCATCGCAGTAGCAGTGAACCGAGGGCAGTGGTCACTTGCTACAGATGTTCTAGGAGAGGGCACTTAGCTCGAGAAATGCAAGGCACCTCCCTACTTCAATAATAGTGGCAGGAATTACAATAACTACAATAACAGACAGAGGGAAGACGGAAAGAGTACGGCAGCGTCCGGAGATTTTCGAAGATTTCACATTGTAATAATTTTTATCAGTTTTGAAGATCACGTGACAATTTATCTGGTCAGTTTTTTATTGTTTCTCGATAAATATTTATAAGTATATATATATATATTATATATATAATATATATAAATATATATATATATAATATATATATTATATATATATAATATATATAATATATATTATATATATGATATATATATATATATATATAAGGATCAATTTTATATCATAAAACTTACAAGGGAAATTACCAATAGAGTTCTATCAACAATACGTGTCACAGAAGAACGACTTACGAATTATTCAACTTTTCACGTTTCCGAATTTCAGCAAATTATTTTATTTAAAAATTTATTATTTTCAATACATTGTGTTCTAGCATACAAATATGTAGGAAGAAATCAAATTTTATATTTATAATAACATCACCAAGTTTTATGATAAAGTCTTTTAACACAAAAGTCTTTTGTGATTAAGTGATAAAAATTTATTTATAAGTTATAAATTTGATGACAAGTGATCAAGAGAAAATAAATTTCTGTTAATGGTAAATTATACGTGACTTATGATTTTCTAATCACAATTTTTAATAGGAGCATAATTTTTGTACTGACGATGCTGTAATAACACCTATATTTTTTTTCCAATTTTCAATTTTTGATGATAGAATAATATAGTGACGATGCAGTAACAACAACCTATATTTTTCAATTTTCAATTTTTTAATAAGATAATGAATTTTTTACTGACGATTGCAGTAATTCACCTTTTACCTATCCTATTTTCTATATATAAATATAATATTAATATATATATATATATATATATATATATATATATATATATATATATATATAGATATATATTATATATATATATATATATATATATATATTAATTTTAGAATTTTCTTTTAAAGTGTGAGGATTTAACATTTCTTTGTTAAAAAAAATTAAAAAAATTGTTTTTTAGGGGTGTTGTTTGACAAGAGCGTTTGACAATGTTAACATTTTTGGTTACACCCAAAAAAAAGTAGAAAAGAAAGATAGTCCAAAATCTCGTTGATTCTTCCAGTACTAATTTTAAAACTGGACACTAATTTTAAGCCGAAATTGAGAAACGAATTTGGAAGGCGATTCAACGCGAATGTTTAAGATTCTGTGATAAAAACAGAATCTAAAACAATCGTAGGCCAAATCAGATCAATCCAAATTCTTAAGAACTATACTATAAAAAATACAATAACTTTACATAAAAACTTGTGGGTCCACGATACAACTAAAATTTCCCTAACTGGAGCAACTTTAGAAGAAGAGACTAAGTTTGCATGTAACGTTAAAGTATTTATCAGAAGTACATGAAAAACGAATCAAAAAAACACTTGAGCCTTTTCTAAAAATCTGAAACGGAGAAGGTTGACAATTAATGTCTTTATCATAAGGGGAGCTAACATTTTTTGTCAAGAGGCTGTTACAATAAGCACTACCTATCAAAAACACTATATAAAAAAATACACATATAACGAATGGAAAGTTGACATTTTTCCTTCCCGGTACCAATACAAAAAAAAGATGTACCTGAAACCTACTTTTAAGAAGAAAGAAATTTTATAATAGTAACCCCCCTCTTTCAAATAATAATACTACATATCTGCCGATACCTTACAATATTAACCACTATACAAAAAAACACCTACCAAAAAATATGTTTTACTAAAAACAACACTATTCCTTTAAAAAGAATATTTAAACCCCCTAAAATTAACTATCAAGAC
>JABUQX010021286.1:27500-35970 GCA_015478945.1 Trachelipus rathkii | reverse complement strand
ACGTATTAGTCAGAGAGCATAGGGCCAACTAAGCCGGTAGATTGCCGTGTCATTATTATATCAAATTAACTTTGTCTATTAAATAATTAAGTACTTTATTCCAATTGTGTTTACAAAATTGATTATTATCATCTGTCATACTATTATTTCACGTGCATATTTAATAAACTTAGATCACAGAATAACCATTTTTAATAAATCATCCATTCAGTAATTACTTTCTAATTGGTCTGAGGTAATAAATCTTCAGATCATAAATATATATATATAATATCTAATATATAATATATATATATATATATATAATATATATATATATCTATATATATATAATATATTATATATATATATATATATATATATAGTATATATATATATCCCGCCCTCCGATATGCGCGACGTGTTCCAAGTTTCGGAAAGTCTCTAAATCTGGCATCCTTGTCATATTTTGGCACTTTTGAAGTCATTTTTTAAGCGTTTTTCTCCACAGGTCACGATCGTAGGAAAGGCGCCGCGGCAATTTCAGCAGCTGACTTGGTTTAATGTTCCTCACTTAGAGGAATTCTGGGGGATTATTCAGTTGGCAACATTGGACGTCAACAAAAACGACATGCTTTTTAAGGGAAGCGAGACGATTTAAGATACTGCTAGAGCTGAGTGGTTTCAAATTACTGTTGCGACCCAAAAGTGGGTTGCGACGCGCTTTTTCGTGTGGGTCCGCAAATTATAATTTAGTCATTAGTTTTACCACAGGCACACATAACCACACAGATATATATATTATATATATATATATATATATATATATAGTATGATATAGTATATATATCTATATTATATATATATATATATAGTATTTATTATTTATTAAATTATTTTATATATATTAATTATTTATTTTTTTTTAAAAGTATAATTTTAAATATTAATAAAAATTTTTTATATTATATATATGATATATAGTATGGGTACTATGATGGACATGAAATGCCGCATCCGCATCCGCCATTTGCGAACATCCGCACGCTAAATTAACATCGCGCATCCTCACTTACGGCACAGAGTCCGCATCCGCATGCCCGCTCCGCATCCTCTTTTGAAAATGAGGATGTTGAGGGATGTTTTTCTTCATTTGATAATGGCATATAAACAAATATTATTTATCATCTTTTATTTCATGGGAGTTTAATTGGAATATGTAATTTTGAAATTCGATTTCTGTATATAATATTACTATATTATATATATTATATAGTATATATATATATATATATATATATTATCTAGTATACTAATCTAGAGCCGTGTAGGTGGAAGCAAGAAATGAAGCGGAGAGAGAGTGAAGAGGAAGGCAAAGGAGGAGGTGGCTTAGAAGCTAGCAAAGGAACTAATGGATGATATGAAGGAAAGCAAGAAGAAGATTTTTAGATTGGCTAAGACGTAATACGAGAGCGAAGAGTAGAGTATGTAAGATATCAAGTCAAAAAATGGAGAAACATTTGGTTAAGCCGGGCGGAGGAAAAAACAAAAGCAAATAAGTGGATAGAGTACTTTGATGAGTTGTTGAATGTGGAAATTCAGTCAGAGAGGAAAGGGGAGAGGAGGATGGGAGAGGAAAGTGGATGGAGAGGAGGAGGAGGTAAAAATGGAGGAGGAATTTGAGGAGGGCGGTTAAGGAAAATGAAGTAGCGGGAAACTCGCTGGTGAGGAATGGGATAAATATTGAGGCTGCTGAGGGAGGGAGAGAGGGCTGAAAGCCCTGATGCTGAGATTTCTGAAACAGTTGTTGGGTGGAGAGTAGAGTGCGGAAGGTTGGGAAAGGTCAGTAATAGTTCCATTTATAAAGGTAAGGGGAACGCAGGAGATTTTAAAAATTATAGAGGAATCTCACTAATGGATCACATGGCGAAGTTATATGAAAGAATATTAGAAAGAAAAATTAAGATCAAAAATAGACCCAAGATTGGGTGAAGAGCAGTATTGGTACAGAGGTGGTGGTAGAAGTACTACAGGTTTAATGTTTGCATTAAGAATTATACAGGAAAAAGACATGGAATACAATAAGAAGGCATATATCGGCCTTTCATAGACTTGAAGAAAGCAATTCCCAGAGAGAAGCTGTGGAGAGTTGCTGAGAGAAATTAATGAAGTTGGTAGGAAGAGCTGATAAAGGCAAGTAAGAAGTACATATCGTGATCGCATAAGTAAGGTAAGACAGTATATAAAAAGCGAGGAATGGTTTTGAGGTAAAACAGATAAAGCAGGGTAGTGTGGGGCTGTCGCGATATTGTTTATAGCCTTATTTGGGAGGCAGCAGTCATAAGGAGGTGTAAAAGAGAGGTTTAGAAGAGATTGCGGAGAACATCGATGGTATATGCAGTGATTGTGGCGTGTTCGGAGTGGGAAATGGGAGAGGTTTGAACGCAAATGGTGCTGGTGTTTCGCAGAACAAAGTTGAGAGAGACAGGATTGAATATGAATGTGGAGAAAAGAAATAATGATAGTGAGTAGGGAGGAGGAGGAGGAGTGTGATGTGGAGGTAGAGGCGGTAAAGAGATTAAAAAATGGGGATTGATAATAATTATCTAGGAAGGCACTTGGCAAAGAAAAGGGGAGTGTGGGACAGGAATTACAAGTAGGAATTTGAGCAGCATGGCAGAAATGTACGACCAGTATACCCATCGCTTGAAAGATAAATATATAAACAAAGCAGGTGAAGAGAACATATACGAGGGAATGTTTGACGCCGATATTGTTGTTATGGGGCGGAGACATGGAGATGACAAGGGAGAGAGGGAGAGTAGAATTCAGACAGCGAAGATGAAGTGTGTTGAGGAGCAGTGAGGTGGAAAGACGAGAAGAGAGCAGAGTGAAGAAGCGAGGACAGTAGTGAGGGAAGAGCGTGGGTGTTGAAACCCATGATGAAAAAGTGGACGCAGCCAGACTGAGATGGTGGGGAAACCTGGAGAGGATGCAGGGAGAGAGAGTGCCAGCAGGAGGGAGTGAGACCGATGGGAAGACCGCGGAAGAGGTGGAGAGACAGTAGAGGATTCATTGAGGAAACACCAGATGCCTGCAATAGATGAGCTGATAGCGGATGGGATCGTGATGTATATATATATATATATATATATATATATATATATTTATATATATCTAATATATATAGTATAGTATATATATATATACGTATATATATATATACTATCTCTTATATATATTATATCTATATATATAATATATATACTATATATATACTATATAATATATATAGTATATATATATATATATATTATATATATATATATATAATATATATATACGTATATTATATATATCATATATATATAATATATATATATAGTATATATATATATATATATATATTATTATGTATATATAATTAGATGGAAGCGGAGGTTGGCCCCACTGATAGGCTCGTGAAGCCTGATTGGGAGAGAATGTAAGATGTAAGATTATATCTATATATATAGTATATAGTTATTATATTATATATATGAATATATATATATATATATATATATATATTATATATAAATATATATATAATTAGTATAGTATATGATATATATATATATATATATATTATTATATATATATATATATTATATATATATATATATATATATATATATAGTATATATATATATTTATATATAGTATATATTATTATATATAATATATAGTATATAAATATATATATATCTATATATATAATATATCTATAATATATATATATATATATATATATATATATATATATAGTATAGTATATATATGTATATATATATATATATATTATATATTTATATATATAATATATATATATAAATAATTTTTAAAAAAAAATTCAAATAATTCTTTAAAACCAGTGTCATCAGCAATATATATAAATTTATATATATATATATATATATACTATGATTATATATATATAGTATATATATATATATATATATATATATACTACTATATAGTATATATATATATCATTGTAATATTATAGTATAATTTTTAATTCAAACTTCAAGAGTAAACATTCCAAATCGGCATCGGCATACCGCATCGTGCCATGTACTTTAAGATGCGCTGCGGCATCCGCATCAGCATGCCTCATCATCTTTTAAGATCCGCGATCCGCAAAGCAGTCAACCTTTTGACATCCGGTCCATCACTAATAAATATATATTATTAGCTATATATATATATACTATATATATATGATATATATTATATATATATATAGTATATACTATATAATATATATATATATCATATATATATATATATATATTTATATATAGTATATATATATATATTATATATATATTATATATATATAAGTATATATATATTATATATATATATACTATATATATATATATTTATATTATATATATTTATCATATATATATTATATATATATATATATATATATATATAATCATATATATATATATATATATATATATTATATATATATTATATATATATATATATATATATATATATATATCTTATATACTATATTATAATATATAGCTATATATATTATATATATATATTATTCTATATATATATATATATATATATATTATTAATATATGAAGTATATATATATATATATATATTACTATATATATATATATAATATAATATATATATATAAGTATAATATTATATATACAGTATATATATAGCACGTATATATATATATATATTATAATATATATATATATATATATTATTATATATAATATATATTAATATATATATTATATAGTATATATAATATATATATCTATATATATATATATATATATAAATATACTATATATATATTATATATATATATATATAGTATATATATATATACTATATATATATATATATATTATATATATATATATATATATATAGTATATATATATATATATATATATACAGTATATATTTATATTATATATATATATATATATATATATAGTATCATATTATATATATTACTATATGTATATATATATATATATATATATATATATATATATATTAGTATATATATACGTATTAGTATACTATAGTGTATATTATAATTATTAGTATTAATAATAGATTTTAAATTTTCTAATCATATTCATATTATCATAATTTTGGCAACCCTATCCTTCCGCTTATCACTAGAACACAAAGTATTACATGATCAAAATACTTCTGGCATTTATTATGGTACTGTTGGCTAATTCCGTGATGGTTTTATTCAAAGCTATTAAGGGCTAGATCAATTTGGAGCCTGGGACGGGCCCCAGATTTTTCACCCCACATAAAAATGGACATAAATTCGGAATTCTCAGCCGATTTTGACTATATATAAGCACCAAAATGTAGCCTTTTATTTGGCACTCTAAAACGTTTGAATTTCGCGGGTGGTTTTTTCTGTGCTGTTAGGTCAGTTGCTTGGCAGTCTTTTTCAACTTTTTCTAATCTACCATCTTTTTGACATTCTTCTTAAAACAACTTCCAGAATTTTTTCCCGAAATGACTTCAACTTGAGAATAGCTGCATAGATAGGTCTATTTATGTAAAAGTAACAGAAGTACTTTTTCGCATTTTTCTGAGTTTTGTGCTCAGGTTGTCGCAATTTCCAAATCGCATTTTTTTGGGAATTTTGAAATGAAAAATCTTCGGCGATAATTTTTTTTTCTGTTCAAGCGAACTGGATAAAATTTTCAGGGCTTATGTAGTCAGGGGAGATGCACATTTTTTACTTAAATCATTCTTTGTTATGCATTAGTTTTTTAATAGGAAATTGTCTAAATTTTCAAAAAAAAAAAAAAAGATCGAAAATTTTTTTTAACAAATTTTTCTTTTGAGTATAGCACAAGGATATTATCTAGTAAAAAAGCATGGCATGGCTTGCCCAACTACATATCGCCCTGAAATTTCATCAGCTAGTTTCGCTACGCCAACAGAAAAAAAAAATTATCGCAATTTTTCATTTCAAAATTCCCAAAAAATGGGTTTGGAATTGGACAACGCTGAGCAAAACTCAAAAAATGCCGACAAAAGTATCTTTCTGTACTTTTAAGCATAATAGACGCTATCCTATGTATATTTCAAGTTTCAAGTCATTTCGAAAAATTCGGGAAGATATTTTGAAGAATGTCAAAAACATGAAAATTGAAAAATTCTGAAAGAATGACTACAGACACAGAAAAACACCGGAAATCAACGTTTTAGAGTGCAAAAAAAGCTACATTTTGGTGTTTATATAGTCAAAATCGGCTGAGAATTCCGAATTTTAATGTCCATTTTTTTTATGTGGGTGAAAACTGGGGCGCCGTCCCAGGCTCCAAATTGGATCTAGCCCTTAAATTATATTTTTAAACTGCAGTTTATAAAAAACTATTATTCTAAATTTTATATTTTTATTTTTGATTGTTATATTTTTATTTTATTTTATTATTTCTTTTGTGTGACTTTTAAAAAATAGCATGACATTCCTACACAATGCCAATTTGGCTTTTTAAATGGTAAATCTTGCATCTTGCTGTCAAGAATTATCAGTAGAAATTTTTTTCTGCTATCAGTGTCACGTGCCTGTGAATTCAAGTTTAATAACCGAAATATTTATTATTTGAATATTTATAACCCTTATTTTGAAAATGAGTTTAAAAAAAGAAAATAAAGTGACGAATATTTAAAGTTTGGTTTTAACGATATTGATATTGCTGATGTTGAAAGACCTCAGTGTGTCATATTGCATGGAAACGTCTTCAAATGAGTCTACTGAAAGCGTAATAAATTAATGAAAGCGCATCTAGTCGCGAAACAAAATAATTTAAAGAAACGAAAATATAGATTTTTTTAAGGAAAAAAACTGAAAACGTTAATAGATCAAGGCTTGATCTAAGTGGGTTGGTTTTATTAATGTAAAAACTTTGCAGCAATAGAAGCTTCATACGTTGCTGTTCTGAAAATAGCAAAAGCAAAAGGCCGCAATCACAATTGCCGAAAACAATTTTTTTGCCTTGCCACCAAAGATATTGTTGGCTCATGTTAGGGGCACGATGCAGTTAAAAAGAGAGACATATATCTTATGCTAATGATTACAATAGGCGCATAATTACTGATAATGTCTGATGAACATTTCAACTTAAGTTATCGAGGAATTTAAAGTTTGTTAAAGCCCTTATGCGCTGTTTAGGGCATCCAGGCTTGATGAGACAACGATGTAAAAGGTTTTGGCCCAACTTCTTTTGTTTGTTAACATGAAAAATGAGGACACGATTCAAGAAGAATTTTTGTTTTGTAAACCATTAGAAATAACCACGACTGGTGAGGACATTTTTGATTTAGTTAATAATTTTTCTAAGGACCATTCGCTAGATTGAAAATATTTATGTGGGGTTTGTACAGACGGCTCTCCTGCCATGGTTTAATGTAACTCAGGTTTTGTGTCAAAGGTTAAACAAGCTTCGCCACAAGTTACTGCAACTCATTGCATGATACATCGACAAGTGTTAGCAACAAAAACTTTGCCTTTGTCCTTGAAAGCATTATTGCAGCAAGTTATTTTAGAGCTGTAAATTTTATAGAAATCCAGACGCACTAAATGCTCGACTTTTTAAGATGTCGTTGAGAATTAGGGTTTCCCCACGTATGCATTCGCTATTAATCTTATACTGAAGTCAGACAGGCTTTCAAAGAGGTGAAAGTTTTTAAGAAGCAGTATTTGATTGAAAAGCGAGCCTATATATTTTCCTTTCTTATAGAAAGGTGAATTTGAATCTCCCTTTAAAAGTGAGAATTTTGCTAAAATTGGATTATCTGTTGATATCTTTGAACACCTAAATAATGTTAACGTATCATTGCAGGGAACTGGTTCTTCCATCATCCATTCATTTGAAAAAATAGAATCCTTTAAAATGAAATTAAAGCTTTTGTGTGCCAACATCGAAAAAAGAAATTGCATATGTTTCCAACTCTCTGTGAAGCACTTGAAGAATGCACATATGAGGGCGTTGATAATTTGTATCCATTAATAAAAGAGCATTTGCAAGATTTATTTAATGAAATACAAAATTATTTCTTACCAGGAGAAAACGAAAAAGCATTGTTTGCTATTGTGACAATTTTTCCCAAGATGCTACAAATGCTCCTGAAAATATTCAAGAAGAACTTATTGAAATGAGTAATAGTTTTGAGACCAAAAGTGAATTGACATCGCTTCTACTTACTACTGACTTTTGGTATAAATAGACACATTCTTATCCAGTTAATTCATCAAAATTGGCACTTAAATTCCTTCTCGCAATTTCCCACAACATATGTTGTGTGAATTTGCCTTTTCTCACCTTCAAGTCATTAAAAGACAGTATCGAAATAGACTGGACCTGAAGACGATTTTCATTGTGCAATCTCATTTAAACACAAGAATTAAAATTGTGTT